>APFE031292920.1:0-17024 GCA_000404065.3 Pinus taeda
GGGAATACAGGTCTGTGGGTTAGGCCTAGCAGTGTCATTATAATACATCCCAATATCTTCACCCTGCCCGCTTCTGCTACAAGGGTTTTAGTTGTTTGCGAGAAGTGAATGTCAAAAGTCCCCAGGGTCGGGGGTTATTTAGCTATTTTTCAAGGTAGTCTCTTCGGTTACGGTGACGGAAGGGAGGCTAATGAAATGGAGCCTTCCCCACTGTGTGTTTTTTCTCCCTCTTGCGTTACTATTCTTTGTTGGTCAATAACAGTTATTCTTACCTTAGTTACTTGGAATGGCGCACTACCCCCAAGGAGGTAGTTGATAGATGGATGAATAACTCTTAAACTACTCTACATACTCACTAACCACAGAAGACATTTGGGTCAATTTCTCTCGACGAATTCCCCAATTATCCGATCCGGTGTAAGCCAGTCCTTTAGTCACAAGGGTTGAGGCAGTTATTATGCAATTGGAGGACATGGAGGTAACAACTCAGACCCTAGACTCGCAACTGTTTCTGGTAGTTTTTGGAGGGTATATTTACCTCAGAAGTGGGCTCAGAGGCACCTTTCCTAACCATCTCATCTCCTACAGATCTGAACAAATTGTTGTAAGCCCTTCTACTAGAAATAAATGCTCAATGAGGTGTGGGGTCTTTAGGAGAAGGAACGAGTGGCCAATGACCCCCTCCATAAGCGGTGTTTCCAGAATAGCTTGGCATCCTAGGATCTGCCCCTTTCTATACTACCTTCCAATCGGTCATCTCTGCCAACCCTTTAGGCTGCTTCATTAGCATTCCTAGACAAGAGCTTGAGACAAAGGACAACCGCTCTCTAGACTTTGAAGACATTGGCCTTGCAGACGATGAACAGGCTGCCAAGACGCCACCTAAGGGACCAAAAAAATCAAAAAAATCGAAAATCAGAGAAAGGGATAGCCGTTTAATTTTTGGCGAAGGCAACAGTATGGCACAAGCTGCACTTACTAAGATAATTGTACTATTTGGAATGGTAAGAGGCCGAAACTACACCCTGATGTGCCTATAGAAGTGGACATCTGAGATTTGGGGAAATATACTCTTTCAGCTTCCAAGTATTCTCTCGCTCTCCCAGGGCTGGCTTGATCTGATTTTCGTTCACCCAGATCAGGTTGATTGGATTCTCACTCAATATTAGCATATTGAGATGACCCCAGTTTTGTTGAAAAGATGGTCACCGATGTTTGACCCATAAAAGGAAAACCATGGAGCTGGACTAATTTGGGTGCATCTGCCTATTCTTCCTTTATAGTTTTGGGGGGAGGAAATCTTCAAGGTTATATGAGATGACTTAGGTGTTTACCTAGATCATGACAAATTATATCAAGACACATGTTGTCTTGTGATGGCTCGTATCCTCATACACCTAGACACTAGAGAAGGATTGGTAGAAATCCACTTGCTCCAAACGACCGACATTACCCGACGGCAAATTTTGGATTACAAAGGCATTCCATTCCATTGTTGGAAATGTCACGAAGTCAGGCATATCTACAAAGACCACCCAAGAACTTCACGGCAGAATCCTTCTCTGGAAAATTTATTGGTCTCATCCTCCACTCAAAACCAGGAATCGAATTTTCCTTCTCCAGTGGACCTCCATGAGACTACTCTGCCTTCTCTTTAGGAGTCGCAGTAGGCAACCTATCATCTGTCTGCCAAAGCAGCTGAACCTTCTCCAGGTAAACCCTGATCCCAGGACATGAAATTTGCAAGTATTGCCTCCTCGTCTCTTACTCATTTATCACAAGCTGCAATGGGTTCTCTTAATTTAACTACTACTATGAATTTTGCTGGTTCATTAACAGAAGTTAATTTGTTCTACTGTCTGGTTTGCCTGGTTTCCTCTACACCTCCTTCTTCATCATCTCCGACCCCTCAACCTTCTATGGACTAGACCTCCCATTCGCTCGATGAATGCTTGCCCTCAAGTGGGTCTCACCATTACTTCCTTTGGTCCTTACCTGTTGCGCCCCTGATTTCCCTATGTTTGGATATTGATCCCCCCATTCCATAACCCCTAAACCTCCTCGCGGCCACCACTCAAAACTGTCCAAGGCAATCAAAAGGGCTAGTTTTGAAGTGGCTTCTGGGGTCCATCCCCAATCGGCTGGGTTCTTAGAGCAAAGAGCAACCCCCTCATCGCTCCCCCGTGATTTGTCTCTCCTTCAATTGTAGGGGTCTAACCAACCCTGATAAAAAAATGGCCCTAAAGAGAATCTATGTGTCTAAAAAACTGGATGCAATACTCTTACAAGCAACCTTGGGAGAAGGTCTACATGTCAATAAGCTCTTTTTAAGTTTTCTTTGAGATTGGGATTTCCACTTCTGGGATGTGAAGGGCCACTCTGGCAGTTATGCCTTGGGATTTAATAAACATACCATAAAAATCCTCAATGTTCAGGGAGGTGAAGGATTTCTAGGGGCTGAAATTATATCAATGGATTTCAACAGACCTTCCAGGATTATCAACGTTTATGGGCCTTTCCAGAGCAAAGAAGTTTATTGGAACTGGATTTTGGAAGCTGGCTTCATGAATCAAGAGAATATAATCATTGGGGGAGATCTTAATTTCTCTCTTGGTTTAGGTGAATCCTAGGGCTCCAAGGGGAAAGGCGACCATCTCACGTTTTTTTTTTTTTAAATCTTCTGGACTCCCATGATTTTCTAAATATTGATCATGCAAAGCTTAAACCAACTTGGAGGAACCGCGGAACGGGGGCTGAAGCTCTTGCTAGAAGGCTAGATCGGTTCTTGATCAAAGCCCCTCTTATGGCCAGTTTAAAGCTATTCCATCAATGGGTGGGTAGTGGAGGGATATCTGATCATTCTCCCATCTTTCTCGAGATCACGGGTAACTCCACAAAACCCCATTCTCCCTTCAAATTTAACTCCTCTTGGCTGCTGGAGCTGAGTTTTCAAAACATAGTCTTGACTACTTGGATTCACTACTCTCAGGAAGAGCTCTCCTCCCCTACGGAGATTTTTGCAAATAATTTAGTAACCTTAAAAGCCAAAACAATTATCTGAGCTAGAGAAAAATGGAGGAAAGATGATGAAGATATTCAAAGGATCGAATCGGCTCTCTTAGTCTTTGAAGAAACAGCCCCCACTGGTACATCCTCGGCTGAACAAAAGGCCCAACTGCTTCAGCTTGAAACTGACAGAGTTAAACTACTTTGCTCAAAAGAAGAATGTTATAGACTAAAGAGCAAAGAAATCTAGCTACAAGATGCGGAGGAAAACTCAAAATTTTTTCAACAATATGCCAAGGGAAAGAAAGCCATCAACACAATCTATTAACTACAAGATATGAATGGAAGGAAAGCAGGCTCTTTCGAGGAGCTAGCTGACATGGGGATTAGACATTTCTCTAAAATTCTCAAAGCCCCCATAGGCATTACTCTTCCAAGCATCATCCACACCGCTAAGGCTCTACTCAGATTTATCGAACGAGAGGAGATTGAACATTTGAACTCCCCGGTTTCTAGAGAAGAGCTAGAAGTGGTGCTGAAGTGTTTTAAAAAAAGACAAGAGTGTGGGACCTCATGGTTGGCCAGCTGAATTCTAAAGAACTTTCTTTGAGCTAATAGGAGAAGATCCCCTCTAGACCATAAAAGAATGTGAAAGATTTGGCAGAGTTTTGGAGGCATTCAATTCTACCTTCTTTGTGCTTATTCCCAAAACCGACAACCCTTCCTCCTTTGATGACTATAGGCGCATTTCCCTTCACAATTTCATTTATAAAATAATATCCAAAACAATTACTCTTCGAATCAAGCCCTTTCTCTCATGTATGATTTCTAAGGGACAATTTTCCTTTCTCCACCATCGCCAAATCCATGAAGTCGTTGGTACTACTCAGGAAGCCCTGCACTCAATCAAAGCTCCACAAAATGCAGTCATCCTAAAAATTGATCTCTCCAAAGCTTTTGACCGTGCCTGTTGATCCTAACTTCGGATTATACTCACCCACATTGGATTCCCCTTTCCTTTCATCAAATGGATCATGGGTTTTCTTACCTCAGTCAACTACAACATTCTCATCAATGGAGCGGCCTCAGCTATCTTTCATGCGGAATGAAGACTTAGGCAGGGATGCCCTCTTTCACCCTTTCTTTTTCTCCAAATTAATGAAGGGTTTAGCAGACTAATTAAGAAAGGAAAAGAGGAGGCTCCTTGGTTGGTGTCCAAATATCTGATATGATTTCTCTAACCCATATATTATCTGTAGATGATGTTCTTATTTTCTTAAATGGCTCCTATCAACACTCTTATTCTTTCAAGTCCATACTATCTATTTTTTGTAAAGCTACAGGTATGGATCCAAATATTATGAAATCAACAATTATCATAGTCACATGTCAGCTGAATGAAGCAAGACTAGCTAGTCAACTCTTTGCTTATGCGAGAGAAGACCTAGAGGCTGGCCTAAAATACATGGGATTCTGACTAAAACTAAATGGTTATTGAATAGCAGACTAGGCTTGGCTTATTACTAACATAGAAATCAGAATCAACATTTGGCAACAACGTTGGCTCTCTCGAGCAGGCAGTCTCACTCTGCTCAAATCTGTCCTAGAAGTTATTCCGGTTGACTGGATGTCGCTGGCCTGGATCCCTAAAGGCATTTTAAAAAGAATTCTACAGCTTTGCTGCCATTTCCTTTGGCGAGGACAAAAAGCGGGTAGAACCTTTACTTGAGTTCGTTGGGATCGCATCTACAAACCAAAAAACTGGGAAGCTGGGGCATAAAAAACTTACAGTTATTTGTTGAAGCTTGAGCTACAAAATTGGGTTGGCAACTTATAAACTCAAGAAGCCTTTGGCAAGAACTTACATTTTACAAATATATTTATTCGCTCATAGTTTTGGATTGGATCCGTAGCCACTCTGTTCATTCACCAGGTTACTCCATAATATGGAAAGCAATTTCTCAGTGTCTTCCCCTCATCAAGCAAGGTCTGGCCTGGAAAATTGGCAATGGGGAGCAAGTGAAAATTAGACTTGGTGTCTAGAGTGGTTGTGGGAATGGCCATATTCTTCCCAAACCACTTTGTTTTTTCCTACAAACCTCTAGCATCACTCACCTAGCATAGTTAGCTACCGCTAATCAAGGAAATAGGCAAAGACAGTCTTGGAAGGATCATAGAATGCTCAACATTCCTGATTCTTGGGCCGTGGACTCGCAGATTTTCATCGAAACTCTAGAGGAGGCCAACGCGTAGATCACTGAAAAACATGGTGTCCTTATTTGGGCGATTAATTTACAAGGCAGCTATTCTCCCAAAACAACCTATGTGTATTCAATGGCAGCCAGACACTCTGGGGATTTTTCCTGGTGGTGGCGACATCTTTGGAAATTAAATTCCCCCCCCCCCAAAATCCAAGCTTTTCATGTGGTTCATTTTAATGGATAAAATTCCTACTGAACTAATGCCTATGTGTTGTGTTATCCCCGGTCCCTCCAGATGTTGCATGTGTTTGCAACATGAGGAAGATACCACTCACTTATTCCTTACCTGCCCTATCTCGAAATCCCTTTGGTCAAGAATCCTCGCTTCACTGAATATTCATATTGATTGGATAAGGAAAAAAGTTGAAGAGGCTTGGCATAGTTGGTGGTTAAAAGCCAACTCATAGAAAGTCAGAAACCTTCCACTTCTCAGTTGTTGGGGAATCTGGCTTAACAAGAACATAACCATCTTCATGGATGCTGAGATCGATTGGGAAGCCTCCAGTATTTCGTTGTTAGATATTTTCAACCTGCTCCCGGAGGACCCAGATGTCAAACCCCCTCGGATCATCACTCTAGAAATCATTGATTCAAATATCCATTGGGGTTATTTTGATGGCTCGTCTCAAGATAATGGCTGTGGGGTTGGAGCCATTCTGCATCTTGACAACATTGTGAACTACATAATCAAAGTTTCCCTAGGCAGAGGCAGCAACCATTTTGGCAAATTGAGTAGTCTAAAACACCTCCTCCTTACTGCAAGAGAACTAAACTGCCAAAAAATACAGATCTTTGGCGACTCACAAATCACTACAAACTGGAAAAATGAAGTTAATCATTGTCACTTACACACACTCAGAGATATTCTGACTAATATCATTTCTCTAAAGTCCCAATTTGATTCCTTTGCATGCTTACATATATACAAGGAAAGGAATGAGATCATTGATCGTCTTTTCAAGTAGGTAGCGCAGTTGAACAGAGGTCAAAGGCAGATACAAGAATATACGGAAGACACTTTCTACAACTATTATCACTAACCATTCATGGATATGAACGAGCACCCACTGAATGATCTCTAGATCATTCAGGTTTTTTCCTCATTTTTTCTTTCTTTTTTCTATGCACATAGATAGTCTTTGTAAAGTTTTTTGGAACAAACTTTGGTCCATATTTTTTCCTGATGATTACTAGACTTCTTTGAAGTTTCTTATCGATTTACATCATGAAGGTTTCTTCTGTAAATGCTTATAATATTTAGAACTGAACCTTTCTCGTAACAGCGTCTCATACATGCAGTATTATACAACATGTAATTTTCTTGTATTATTAATGAAAATTATGCTTTTTCCAACGAAAAATATTATAATGTATATTTTCTCTTGTTAATGTAAATATATATGTCTTAGTTTAAAAAAAAAAGAATAAGCCATCAATAAAGTAAAAAAGAAATCTTTGTAATAAACACATTTTCTTGGTGTATTGCTCATAATCAAGGAGATCTAGAATTTATTTTATGTAAGAAAGGGAGTTAGACATATATATATTTTATATATATATATATAATATATACTATATATATACCATATATAAATAATATAATATATATATATATAATAGGTTTGCACCTTAAAAATTTATCACTCTAGACCCAATAGATCCAAACTAATCTATAGTATAATTATAATCTAATTTTAATCCTAGCAAACTTTTGAATGCTTAAAACAAATTATTTTCACAATTACAACATCTTATCACAATAAACATTATATAAGATAGAGAATGGGACATTGAAGCCTTTTATTACCCTTAATTTGAAATGAGGGCATATTATGTTTCTTATTGTATTTTTGTTATATTTATCTGTATATATCTAGCTTAAGCAAGAATTCAACATGTTCTGAGAGGGATCAAATCTATTTAGGTGAAAAAGAAAAAATAGAATGCAAAATTTGGAAAAAAAAAAATACATCCCTCTTATCCTTTCATAGATCCCAATGGATTTGCAGTGATTCTCTCTCTCTCTAAACCTAAAATGTGTAATTTCTTATTGTTTAAATTGTATTTTTTAATGGTATAGAGTAAATAACTTAAACTTGTAAGTCCAAAATATCATTGTTGGATTTCAGAGAAAATTGACAAAAGTAATACACTTAAAATAGTGAGACTATTTCAAACTTTTAACTATAGTATCTATTTCTTTTCAATTTCTTTTATATGATATATAAATAATTTTTTTTAAACAATATACAATATACATAGTTGACATTAAAATATTTTACATAATATGTGCTACATTTTATCTATAGATTACAATGTAGACATTAAAATGGTTTTTTAGTTATTAATATATATTTAAGCACGTCAATATTACATAATACTGCATAACCTTTGGGTCATGTGCAATTTGGGTCATGTGCAATTAATTGCACATGACCCAAAGGTCACATGACCCAAAAGTCACATACCTAAATTGAAGATGACCCTTTGGCCCATCGACCTTCGGCCTTGATCCTTGAGCCTTTGGCCTTCGACCTTGAGCCTTTGGCCTTCGACCTTCGATCTTTGACCTTCTTTTTTCCTTTGTCGACCTTTTTCGACATTTTTCCTTCGTCCTTTGGCCTTAATCATTGATCCATCGACCCTTCTTGTGCCTTCAACCCACCTTTTGGCCTGCCTTAAGGGTCCCCCTTCCCAAACTTTACCACATTACGTTGTAATATCAACAACATATTAGTAGCCATAATAAGGTTGTAATTATTAATGTTTTATAATGTTTTAATTAAAACATGCATGTATATTCATTTTTTTTATTACAATATATATAGCTTTTCTATTTAGTGAATATTTTATTTTTATTCTAAAAATAACATGTCAACACCATATTGAATATAAATAAAATCACACATTACCTTTAATAAAATAGACTTCCTATCAAAATTTTATTATATTATGTTACAATTTTATTATAATTATATATAACACATATATTTGTTTATTTATTTATATTTTTTTATTATAAATAAATTTAATATCTAATTTATTAATATCTAAAAATATAAAATTAAAAATATATATAACGCATAACAATTTTATTACACTTTCATATCTATGAACAAGTAAATAGCCCATTGTCTTCCACTTTGTACCAATAATTTCACTCCATTTTAATATCAACCATTCTCCTCCCCGCCTGTATTTAAAACAATTTCAACACCATCTCCCACCTTTTCAAAATTTATGTTTGTTAATTATTTTTATGGTAAAAGATTATATAATTTATATAAGTAATTCACCGATCATAGGGACGTTTATATAAACCATATGAGATCGTTCTCCGTGCCCTAAAAATATTATTCTGTTAGAAATATATCTTGAATTTGATAGCGGCTTTATATTATGCTTAACGCTTGCTAAATCGATGAGAAATCATTTCGAGAATTCATCTCAAACGTTGTGCCCACCATTTATTGTGGAAAAGTTCACCGATCATAGGGACGTTTATATAAACCATATGAGATCGTTCTCCGTGCCCTAATAATATTAGTGTGTCAGAAATATATCTTGAATTTGATAGCGGCTTTATATTATGCTTAAAGCTTGGTAAATCGACGAGCATATAGATTTCGATTTGGGTTGTTTTTAATGTGATTTTTGTTAAAGTTTTAATATTTGAATTTGGTGGAAAAATATGTGGTGAAATTTTGACTTGAGTTATTTAAATTAATTTGTTGACTATATAGATTTAGTGTTTGAAAAATTTTTAGGGCATTTTTATTGTGCAGTAATTATTTATTAAATTTGCTATTTATCAAATTTGCTATTTCAATAAATTTTTTTAGATTTTAGAAAAATTAAACCCGAAATATCCATTAAAACATTTAGAAAAACTTTTAAATAATCACACTAAAAAGAACGCATATAGATTTAATTTTGTCCACTGC
Organism: Pinus taeda; assembly: GCA_000404065.3. Classification (NCBI taxonomy): domain Eukaryota; kingdom Viridiplantae; phylum Streptophyta; class Pinopsida; order Pinales; family Pinaceae; genus Pinus; species Pinus taeda. The sequence continues at coordinate 9,212 of APFE031292920.1, forward strand.
CAAAATATGCACACTAATCCTTTAATTTTGAGCTTTCCCAATTACTCCTAAACAAATAATTTAGGTAGACTAAAGTTCAACTATTGATTTATATATATATAATATATATATATAGTATATATATATATATAAATATTTTTTGAATATTGTTTTGATTTAATTTAAATAATTTTAAAGAAATTATTTTTCAAATTTATATAAATAAGGAAACAATTTTTTTTGCGAAGAAAAAACCAAACATTCATTATAGATCAAAGAGTTACAGATACAGAAAATCAGGAACTAGAAATGATCCAAAATCAACGAACAAAAACCAAAAAGATCGGTCAAAAATAACCTGGGTACCGAAACAAGTGTCCAGTAACAGAGCAGAAACCTCCAGATGGCCCAAAAAAAACCACGAGCAAGAAGCTATCCCAGGAACATGAACATGAAACTGAGAGTATCAAAACCAGCGAAAGCTTAAACAAAGAAGGCTCTGGTATTGACTGAGCCATGAACATGAAACTGGGAGTATCAAAACCAGCGAAAGCTTAAACAAAGAAGGCTCTGGTATTGACAGAGCCATTGACAGAAGTGTTGTGAAGTTACACTCCTCTTGGACAGAAGATCCGCCATACAGTGCTGATCTCTGTAGATATGACTAAAAGTGATATTTTGAAACGAGGGTTTGATTGTCTAAATTTGATGTTGTCAGTTATGTAAAGAGGTCACAGCTAATGAATGAATTCTGATCCTGTTTTCATTTAATAATACGGTGGGAATCACTCACAATGTGAAATAATACTAGTATAGATTTATTTTAAATACTGATTTAACATGAGCTCGTAAATATTAAATTGTATTTTTGAATTATATAGAGTATATATAAGACCAAATAAACATTTTAATCATATTTTTTTTCTATATATAATTGACATTAAAATATTTTTATATTAATTAACATAATTTTTTTCATGAGATACTTAAATATAAATTAAACATTTACATCAGTCAGATCAGAACAGCTTTATCATTTCAAATGAAAAGCCTGAGTTAGAATTTCACTTAAAGATGCACAATCAAAGAAACTACAAAGCTAGCAGAAATCGATCTCCAATTAAGAAAGATGTTGAGAAAAAACCTTTTATATTAAAGTACATTATTATTATTATTATTATTAATTTTAAACTATAACGCATAGAATCGTTAATTTAAAGATAAGCACACAAAAAACTACAACCTAAAGAAACTAGAAAAAAGATGTTGAAAAGAAACACCTATATTAATTATTATTAATATTTAAACTACTATTATTAATATTAAACTAGAGAAGGATTTAGTTTGGTGTATAAAGTTTTTTCAAGTTACAATATTTTAAATAAAAAGTTTTTCAGTTACATATTTTTTAGAGCTGTAAGATTATCATAATTTAATATGTGCTATTCATTATTATGTTATAAATATAATTTCATTATTTTTAACTATATAATTTTATTTTTGCAAATATTTTTTAATCTTAAATCATTAATATATTTTGTTAAATCCAAAAAAATAAGGGAGGTTAGAGATTCCAATTTAAGGATTCTCTCTAGTCGTCGCAGCTCTATGGTTCGGGCTGCTGCTACCGGTTGCTTGTTACTTATCCGGATTTCGTGGTTGTGGTTACGTTCGGTGTCTGTGAATGGAAGACTATGTCGCCTTCACCCTGCTTCCTCGCGGTTAGGGTTTTTGGCGATAATTTTTTCCGTCGAGGTTGTTATCGCCTCGTTTGTTCCCTGGCTTTTCAAGTGGATTGTCTACTGCCGGTGTTTGTTTGTTTCCGTCACTGACCGCCGCCTCGTTCGCTGATGCACGTGCACAATTTTCTGCGGGATTTCATGAAGGCGTCTTCTTCTTGTTTTTGTATGCTTGTTCTGTGCTTTCTAGGTCATTGGGGTTTTTCCGCCGCCATGGCATGCGCCCCTTGTGTGTTCAAGTGTTGTTCTGCTGTCCATTTTGAGGGCTTTTTAATGCGTTGTTTACTGTTTTTCCCTATTATCATTGTACAGGGCTTCCACAATTCTCCAAGCTTTTGGAGGGTTTTGATTTTTGTTTTTACAAGGAATTATGGTTTTGTTTGGGGAATATATCTTTTTTTTGTGGGTACGCTATAGATTTCGCTAGATTTGGCTAGATTTTGTAGGAATGCATATTTTTTACTATAATTTTATTTATTAGTATAAATTTTTTATATTATTAGGATACATATAATTTATAATTGATATAAATGTGGTTTATATATATATATCATATTATTAATAATATACATCTTGTATTTAAGTTAATGTGATTTTTTATCCAAAACTTTGCTTAATATAGATTTATATTAATAATATAAAAAAAATTTAAACATATATAAAACATTAGTAATACACATAAGATAAATATTATAAAAAATTTAACCACAATTTAATAAACAAAGCATGAATTTAAATTAAAACATATAATAAAATTTAATAACTATAATATAACATTTTATGATAGAAAATATGATAACATCACATGAATTAACATAATAATATTACTAATAAAAATTCAACCAAAACCATAACTTTAATGAATGTGAAATGTTGCTAATTAAAAATATAAAATAATGTCACTACTTAAGTATAAGCATAGGAAAAACTAAATACATTGAAGAGAACATAAATTTTGACATCAACAACAATTGTTGTCAATCACTAGGAAGCATTCACGATAGTTAAGAAATGACGATTTTGACAATCTTGCTCACAATGCAACAAAGTGATGAGATAAAATTTTAAACATTATAGGACCAATGACAACAATCTAAAGTTTAGTAATATTGAAAGAAATAATAATAACAATAACACCACATTCAACAACAAATTCAACTCTCAACACTCGACGACAACAAAATTATTTCATAGTAGCCTTGTCTAAAACACATCCGAAAAAGCAACAACAATTCAAATCAACATGCTAATGATCACAATACGTTATGCTTTCAATTGAGTCCCTTATCGTCTTCCTCCCTGGTTCTCTCTAGTGCAAAATCATATTAAGTTTGAACATTTGTTTTCATTTCACTCAAAACACAGATATGCTCACTCACAAAATGAGGATTGAAGCCATGTCCTCTATCAAGCCATGCATGGATAAAAGTAACAAAACTAATGGTTTTTGTAATAAATTTAATCGCTCTGATGTAATAATTACCATCAATGTTTTCCATATCTGTGAATCATTGACAAAAACATACAATTAAAATCAATACATTCAAAGAGAACAAATCAACAAAAACAAAACTATTCATTTATGATTTTTCTTATTTCACATTCAAACATAAATATAAAATGATTCAAAAGAAGGATAGAAAAAAATGCAAAAGACTACAATTCAAGAAATCAAACGACAATTTCTCTTAAATAACCAATTTACTTAAAAAAGAATTCATAAACAGTAAACTGTATTGAACATAAATACCCCAAAAATGATATTGACTTTAATTGTTCCTCCTCTTTCTTTATAAGTGTAGCATATGCACTATATTTCATTTTTGCATAACGCTAAAAAGAAGAAGGCATTGAAATGCACAAATCATCTATTGATTTCACTCTCAATATAGCTATAAATGTTGGACCCTGCCTTTCTCTGTCTCAAATATCTACAATGGCTCATTGCAAGGTCATCCCCTGTGATTTGTGTATTGTCAACACCTATGCCATTTTCAAAGGAATTTGTGTCATATTCTCCTTAAGAATAGGCAGAATGGGTACAAGAATTGGAAAATCCTTATCAAATGGAACACCAAAATACTTTTCAAACCTAACTGTAACAAATTGTGGAAGTTGTGGCAAATTTGAACAAGGCACAAAGAAAATATTTTCAATATATCCAAGTGCACCATTAAAGAGACCAACTTCAACCCACAAATTACACGTTAATGTCACGTGCTCTCCATGACATAGAAGTACTTCATGCTCCAATATATCATCATCACTATCACTTATTTATGTTCTTCTACTACTTTCTGCAACACATCTCACAATAGGACAATTTAACGCTTTAAGCATTTTTAGATTGTGAAAATTGACGAGATTATTTGTCGCAAGTAACTAAATAGAAGAATCAAACAACATCCTTTATTGTCGATCTAGCCAACTATCAAAAAGGTTCATAAGAAAATTCCAATCAGAAAGAGAAGGCTGTGAATTTCTAATATTGGTTAAAATATTGTGAAAAGGTGCTTGTCTCGGATCATCTCCTTGCTTCCTTCAAATTTTGTCCAAAGGCACTACAATGTTGAATATGTCCCACAAAAATTTCTTAGTTGTTCTACCTCCATATAATGGTTTATCCTTAACAGAAGGTAGTTGGGCTAGGTCACTCATAAGAATGATGGATCTACCACCAAAAGGACTATCCTTATTTCTAGGAAAGGCTTCGCACAAATGAGAATCTATTTGTATGAATATCCTTGCACCTAGAAAGCTCATCTCATCAATCAATATATATTGAACATGTCTCGTTTCCTCGTGGAACAGTACAAAAACTTTCCCACACAATGGCTTCATATCTTTTATAGGATTTTTTAAAGAAGGAAGTATTATTTTCCCACGTATGTTAAAAGCAGGAATATCAGTTGGAGTAAGCAATAACAATGGACTTTTTCCATTTATTGTTGCAATAGAAAGAGCATGTGAAATACACCCAATGAGAGAAGATTCCGTTGTTCCAACAGTACCTAGAATGATCATTTTCACCATTAGTAAACCACCAAAAATAAATTTCAAAAGAAGTTGGTTGTTTTTCTGATAGAGACAAAGGCAAGAAATATGTGCCTGTAATGAACCCAGAATTCAAAATACCTACAAACTATGCATGTTTTACAAAATTGACCCCGTCTTCTAAAAAATCATTTGACACCATGATTTCCTGCGAATTATAATCAACACTAAATTCCCTTCTACCAAGATTATCAAGATCTGAAATGTTTACACAACTTGGAGGAACTAACATTGAAAAATCTTGCCACTCTTCAAAATATCAATCAACATTTTCTTCATGTAAGTGGCTCCACATACTCTTCAGCACCTTCATTTGGAAAAGTGCTACGATCAACATGCCACGCATGATATCTCCAATTTCTCCAACTCTCAACAATACTTTCAGTAGAACCCCCAATATCTAAATCAACATCACGAAATGGCTTGTATAAAAGAAATGCACTGTAGAAAAACATTTCAAACTCTTCTGACCCCTCATCATGAAAAACATAAAACTGTGGCCAAACACGAATGATAACCTACTTATCATGTGGCCTCCATTTTTCTTCCCTATGCTTCTCCTAAAAAGTCCATTATATTGTTGTTTCTATCAAGCATAAATGTTCCAAAAAAAATAATTTGGCTTTGATAAACCTGAATGAAATTGTTTCTGCACAAAAATTCATTACAATGCAGCGAGACACTTCGGTACACTTTCTTTCCAACATTCAAGGAGAGGAATTTCTGACTAAAAACAACCAGAGGCAGCTTTAGCAACAAATGATACGTCTCTTGAGCTCCAACTTCATGCTCAACAAGCATCTCAACAAGGAACCTTCTATATGCAGATAATACAGCAGCCTTAGACCCACTCCCACCAACAACTTTGGTCAACATTTCATGATAACTTTCAGGTCTTCTCTCTTCGTTTGAAGCATATTTTGCAATATACTTTAAAGCGTGATGTCGATAAAGAACTGCCTTATAATCAACATTTTCTCGCGACATTGTTAAAACATCAACATTGTGAACATTTAAACAGTCATCATTTCATGTTGGTTCATACTTCTTTCTCCATTTTTCATCTATCGACAATGTTGACTGCGGACAAACCTCCCATGGAGCATGATAGTGACATGAAAGAACATGCCCTTTTTCATGTAAACAAGAATCAATGCTCCATTTTCTACTTCTTTGTACATGGTTAACTAAATGCCCATAATCTTCTTCGACATGATAAGAAAAAATATTGTTCATTTTTTAAAACACATGGATCATCATTTAAAGTTTGAGGGATCACAACATTTTGATGATGTATGTTACACGGATTCCATACTGTAACATAATTGTCAAAGTATTACTTTGCTACACCAACAACAATCACATTGGACCAATCCAATGTTTCCATATCCGTTGCTTCAACCAACCACAAAAAACCGTGGATATGAGCGAAACATCTATGCTACCACTTGTAATTAAAAATATTGAAAACATGTAGTTAAAATATATTAAGAAACCACAAGAACATATATTTTCCTTCAAATCATTACAAAATTGTCCTAAATGAAGAACAACAAACCTATACCAAAAGTGTCTAACACCAAGATACCTCTGCAAGACTATGTCATGGAAGATATTGAATCTTTGGTGCATGTACATAACAACTATATGAGAGTACTGAATAACATTTTTAATATTTTTGGCATGCCCGCTTTGTTGACCAGAATCTCTGCTTGAAGGCAACACTATGAAAATTAGACCACTTTGTGTTAGTCGTACTTAATGTGAAAAACAAGGTAGGGCAACCCAATTGGTTTATCATATTAGTTAATTGAGAGAGACACTTTGTCGAATAATCTCTTGTACCCCTAAGACAAGATCCAAAATGAATTAATTTCTCGGCCAACTTATTATTTGGAAAATCATAAATTTGTTGACGCAACTCCTGAATAGTTGCAGAAACATTTTCATTAATATTTTTCTTCAAAAAAATGAAGTTTTCCCCTTACTACAATGTCGCATAATCATATTCAACAAGAAATATCGAAAGCGAAGATGGATTCCAAATCTCTGATCATAAAATGTCAATATATGCAAACCATATTCATGCATATAAACATTGCAAATTTGAGGAAGCAACCAATCAGCATCACCTGTAGGGAATAATGTGGGGAATGCCATATCTAGAAGTCCTTTAGTAAAATACTCATTAATGGGTGATGTACCAATATTTGACAAATCTGTTGTTTCAACAGATGTGCTATTTCCATTCTCAATAAATCTTCTGATTCGATCAACTTCCCAGGATTCATTAATCAAGTGATAAATAAAGGATGACGGGTGAGAGTGAAAATAATTAGCCCCATTTGTTTCAATGTCTACATCCATCCTAGGTATATCATCAACATGACTATCAACATATTGTAACCTACTAGAAACATTAATAGGTATTTCTGGGAGAGAAGCAACTGAATCCATGTCAATTTCTACATCCTTATAATACTTTTCCATTTCAATTTTATAATGCAACTCATCCATCACTTGTTGTATCTTCACATAGAATTCATAGTATTCAGATAATACACCTTACCTTCTTACAATAAAAAAAAATCTTGTTCTTCAACACGTCATGGAAGCTTCTTTGCAATCGAAGAAATATCTTGTGGAAAACATATCATGTGGCTGCTATATTTATATTTACCACCATGGGCAAGCATTACTTGCAATATTGGATTTACTCGCGCAATTACCATCTCTTTAACTTGTGTCAAAACTCTTAGAACCTTGAGTTGTTCACCTAGATCCATGTTGTTAAAGTGAGAAAAGCAATGAACACATTTCTCAAACTTACATATTTTACAAATCATCCCCTCGTGCAATCTAATAACTTATATACAAGGATAACATTCATTACATACATGGAACTATTGGCATTATGTTTCTGGTATGGTTATATGTTACAGATGTTGTACTTGATGGCAACACCCATGGCATGGCTCTCAATATGATGAGAATTAAGAAGTACGCAGGAGAAAAGTTCACGGAATTTTATGTAGAGAAAA
>APFE031292935.1:0-14365 GCA_000404065.3 Pinus taeda
TGATTACCTAGAATATATAGTTGAGATAAAAAAGCCTTGTGGTTTGGGCTACAAATACATGAAAACATCATTTGTTGTGTGTGTGTGTGTGTGTGTGTGTGTGTTATTTTTCTATAGTCTAGACAAATTCATTGTCCATGAAACCACATGTATATATTGAATAATCTATGTACATTCTAAATATATAATTAAAAAAAAGTAATAATATTTACTATGTTTGATACAATTTTCTCTCGATATATATCAAAATATTAAAAAATATACCTTGTTTATTTCCATTATAATGTTTTTTTGGTCCCAACCATCTAAAAACAAATTATATGGTTGACTAAAGAACATTAAGACCCACAGTCTAAGAAAAAAAAGATTATTTAATAATGTTAAGGCCCTTTTAGGCTACATTAGTAGCCTTGTAATCTCTATGCTATAACAAATTTTCATTTTTTAAATAAATGCAAAAGTAAGATTATAAATTTCCAAAAGATAGATATGCGCACACTTTGTTTTCTATAACCCTACAATTTTTTGTATTAGGACTCCATCATTTAGATACTCAAAGGTTGCACTAACAAAAACATATGCATTACATTTTGCACAAAAAGTAACATATTAATGATAGGAAAACATTAAATTCACATAATTAGACATTCTTTATATGAAGAAAAATTACATATTTGAAAACATAATCCATTTATCTACATTTCATATTTTTAAACCATTTTAAAATTTATTGTATAAGTATCTCTAATCATTCCTACAAATTAATAGATTCCTTTCTTCTCCGCCTGCATTTCCATTATCTTTTGATGAGATAACATAATGAGTTTGTACCCATCCCTATGTATTGAAATTTCATCTCGAATACATGAATAAATTGTGAGCAGATGGAAAGAAATAAGGAGAAAAACCTAGGAAGAAAAAACTTTGAAGAAAAGAGGTTTGGTTACTACATTTGAAACAAATAACATCACTCTCAAAGAAGTATTTTATCACTCAATGCAATATCTACTCATGATAGTTACATCGTCAATAAATATAAGAATAAGAATAAGGTTATGACTAAGCCAAAAACCAAATTGATGTGTATGGCCACTTTTGGTTATGGAATGACCAGAATTACTCACAAACATAATTATGAGATACAATTCCACCATATCTATGAATAAAGAAAAAAATGTGTATAAAACATTTGAATCAAATCGGCTCACATTTTCATAAGCAATTGATTACATACCAATTACTATGCACAAATTCGTTTAAGAGGTATACCTATTTTACGGAATTCGTCAACGTTAAAGAAAATTCTATATAAACAAGTCACTCTATCACAACAAATTTGAAAGAGATTTAATTAAAGAACATTGAATGTATATATGTCTAATATTATGATAATTAAATTTAAATTTTGTAGTGAGCCATTGTCCATCAATATCAATTATAGTCAAATACAATAAACTGTAATAAAATATGATCAAACATTTTTAAATATAGTGAAACATAATCTATTATGTTTTAATCATATTAAACCCAATTAACTATAAACAAATATGGACAAACATATATCAAATACCAACCATAAACATTCATCCTCAACCTTAATAAATAAATAAGTATTATTATGATAAATCTCATCTAATAAATAAATAAATTAACCAAAATCAAACTTATTCAAAATAATTGAACAAAATTTTTAAGAAAATCAACCATAAATAATAAATAATAGGTAACCAAACCAAACATAATCAATGTACAGACTATAAACAAGGCCCAATTAACCATAAACCAAGCCCAATTTACTGTGATTAGCAAGAAAATAAAGTTAATAGTTTATAACAAATAATTAAGACAACCCCGTCATTAAAAAATAATTAAAATAAACCGACCTACATCATTAGATGTCAACCACATTTTAGGGGATATATATTATCTTATATTAGGATTTATATTACATAATCACAACAACCATTTTGTGAGATAAAACAAATGGTCTGGATCATTACGGGGAAAATGGATTCTGAGATGATTGACATTCCTGAAAAATATCTGGATATGTTGTGTCACGAATTTGCATATGATCCGGTTCGACTACCGCTCAGTGAAGACCCAGCTCAGGTTCTATACAACCGGACGACGTTGGAGACTATTTGGGATGCAAAACACGAAGCAGTTAATCCGTTTACCCGCAGGCCCTTAGATATTAGCAATGTCATACCCCGGGCTTAGCTGAGACAAGAAATGCAACTCAAGGCTAGATGTCATTTCGGACTATACTCTAGTCTTGAGCGAAGCAGAGATGAGAATTTTCATGAAGGGATTGGTTTCCGATTATGAACGCCTTGTAAATGTTGAGGAGGAAAAGAGGGGTGGAGGCAGAGCATGGTCGTAAAGACTTATGGCAGAAAGGAAAGAAAAACTTGCGGGCAGAGCATTATTGGAAAGTTTTGGGGCAGAAATTTAAGCATTGTTGGAAAGTGTTGTGGCAGAAATTCAATCTGCTCCGTCTTTATTGCCAATACCGGAGGGAAAACAGGGTTGTGTTTTGTTCAATAGGAGGATACGAATACTTGTTGCAGGTGTTAAATGGACGGTTTTTTTATTTTATGTTCTCACCACTTCTCTTCACGTGATATTTCGAAAGAAATGTGCAAGATCGTGGATGTCATTGGTTTTAAGGATACCAATTCTCCTCCACAACTTTTGCTCGCGATTGCTACCACGATGAGTTGCCTTGTAACGCGATGCGATCAGGCGAAAATACAGGGCATGGTTTTAAGACTTCAACATTGAAATTCTATCTACGTCTACGTCTAGGCTCGATCTTTTCTGCTCCTTCACAGTCCACGTCACTCTCCTTACATTAGGGCGTGAGAATTTCAGCGATATAGCTAATGAAAACCTCTACAACGGGATGGCAATCCTAAAAGCTGCCTGGATGAAATATCGAATGAGTTGCAGCAGCTCAGAGTCTAAATATGTTGGCGTTCTAGTTGATTCAGTAACTCTTTGCATCTAGCGTTTGCATTACCTGCACCAAACAGCAATAACTAATGAATGTAGTAGGTCAAGAATGGTGACGAATAAGAATGAGGATGATGAAGCGAAGACCGTTGATCTAATTAATGTAGCACTTGAAGGAGGGCTCTGGTTAATTAATTCTATACTAACAGCCACGTCTGATGAAGAAGGAGAAAACGAGTTTTTCTCGGAGTTGAAGGAGACGCTGGAAGAATCAGAATCTGAAGGAAGAGACGATGTTGTACGAGTTGTTGGCGATTTTCTTGAAGGAAGAGACGATGTTGTACGAGTTGTTGGCGATTTTCTTGGAAGCGATGTGGTGGATGAATATGATTCAAGCGTTAAGTTGTTGTTGCAAGAGTTTATGCACAATGTCAATGCATATGACGCTTGATCGGACATAGGGCGATTACATGAAGTGATATTGGCAGTGAATGGTGGTAGGATATCAATGGCATGCACACCTAAAAGTTTCATGTATAAAAAATATTAATACTTTTACATTGAATAGCCATAACATGTTTATCAGATTACAAATTAGTTTTACAGTAGCTCTAGTTATGGATATTGTTGTTGTAAGGTTCATTTAGTATGATGCTAGGTACATAACAATATGACATTTAGTGCCAGCTAGGTTATACGCGGGCGCATGATGTAATTTGCATCCCAGTCCCTTCCCGTAAGCATCTTATCTTAAATAAATATTGTAGGCCAAAACAGGATGCTTTGGCAAATGCTTGTAAAATGTTAATTCATTGTTTTAATTAGTAGGTTTAGGAGATCCAATAAGGTTAATTTCAGGGAGTACAATAATCATCATAAAATAATGGAGCAAATTGCATGTTGTAGATTAAAATAATTTAAATATATATTTTAGGTTAAAAATAAATCATTTCTAATAATATTTTGTATGATAAATAAAATTAATTGATATATTATATTTGCGGTTCTTATTTATTATTATAGTAAAATAATTTATATATATGATTATATTTTCTTTCTCAAAAATAAATCAATTTGATTTTATTGACTTTTGCATATTTAATGATAGTTAAATTTGTTATTTTATAATTTAGAAAAATTTATTTTTACATTTTTCAATTGTTTTATTAATAATTTATATATAAAGTTTAGTTTTTTTAAACATTTTACTCAATCATATACATAAATGTTTCCAAAATTTTTAATATTTTATTTCTATATTTATAAAACAATAAAATATATATTCATAAATCACTATCTTTTTACTAAATTTTTAGTAATATGAAAATTTATTTTTATATTAATATTCACATTGATATATTTTCATTAAATCTTAAAAATAAAAAATCACTACACAAATATCCAAAAATATGCATGAAAATTGCAACTATATCAGTGTGGCACAAAATATGTGACTTAGTTTTTCATATGGATTTATTTTATGCAAAGGCTACAATATTACAAACAATTAATTTTCTCAATATGATAAACAGTGAAATAGATTACATAGGAAACATCAACAATAAATCACAGTAGCGAGACTGAACTAGATCTCAACTAAATTTGACTGAATTCTAACTCATTGTGACACTTGGATGGATAATTACAGTACTTAGGAGTTGGTTGGAATTAGATTCTCCAACACCCGCCTTTCCATCTCTGAACTTTAGATTCTTTTGAGAAGCTAGCCCAAGATTTAAAAGAATTATCATTACCAAAAAAGGAAAACAAGAAGCTGACAACAACACTCACAAAGATGAAGGAGAGAAAGATCAAAGAAGACAATGCATAACTAGTAGAGGTACAAAATAATTATAAATTAATTCATCAAATTCAAAAATATCAAGATCAATCCCTTACTCTACTCCGGCTTGTTAAAAAATATCAATGTTTCCTTTCCGATATTAAATATAGAATTCATCTGTGTATGCCATATATTTAATTGAACTTAATTCTTGTTCACATCATCCACACAACAATAGCTCTACCAGATCCAATAGTTTGCTTACCTCACCTTATTTTTTTCTCCTCTATTTATTTTAATTGATTACTGAAGACCTTATGACTCTACGCCCAATGGACTTCTCTTCCATTTTACAACCAAAATATAAAAAAAAAGTCTGTGGTCCTTCCATTCCTAGCCTAAAATCTAAGCATTAAAATTATAAACAACATAAAGAGAGCCACCTCTGAAGCTTCCCATCTTTGAAACTAGTTTGTGGTTACCTTTGTAATTTTCCTCCTCAACCTAGGAAAAATATGGTGTGCTAACACCTTCAACATTGGCTAAAGCTAAAGAGATAGAAATGGAGGTTGAATAAAACCTACGAATCTCTAGATTATATGTCCATGACCATCCCAATGCAAAGGCAAAAGTCAAAAGGGAAAAATTTAAAGATCAATACAAAGAAACGCTTCTATCCATCTTAAAAACAATGGAAAATCTTAGTGAAGAAGTGAATTCACGAGATAGGATTTACGTGAACAAAATCCGTGCCTTGTAAAGGGGCCACAAATCCATCTATATTCCAAAATGGAAGCCCTTTTCAAAAAATCAAAATGAAGAGGACAAGCCAAGTTTATCTCAAGTCCCAAACACCTTAGCTCTAACTAATGCAATGGAGCAAGATTCATCTTCCAAGGATGAAAAAAGTGAAAAGGATGAAAGTGATGATGAAGAGGTAGATGAGTAGACTAAATTTGTAGATTTTGATGTCTTTAAAATTTTGTTAGGGGGTTCATACACTCATCCTCCCATTAGTGAGGTCACTTGTAAAGAAGAAGTGAAGGAGCCCGTTCTTAATGTTGATGATATTGGAATATTCAAAGTGGTTCATTATTCACAAAAGGACAATAGTAAGGGCCCCGCAACCTCTAAGGAAACTATAAAATATGACTCAAATCCCAAGAAATTATCTGCTAAGGAACCTCTCCCTAAAAATCGTCCTAAAAAGGATCCCCCAACAAAAGCCAATAAAAAAATTGATCCCCCGAGGAAAGAAAACACTAAGAAGAAAGAGAATGGAAAAGAGGTTGGGCTTGACATTGACATAGAGACTACTATAGGGAAAATAAGTATATATATTTATTTGAAAGATATTGCCAAACTCCTACATAAACAAAAGCAGATTGAGAAATCCCTCGTTTTTTAGGAGGGAGAATAACCTGAAGCTTTGTAAAAAATTCATCTTCCTGACCTAAACCTTGGGTATGAGCGTTCATGCTTACTTTGTACCAACGACATCCTATTACATAATTGTATGTTAGACTCAAGGGATTTTTCAAACATCATTCCTTTAAAAGTAATGAAGCAACTCGGTCTTAACATTACCTGGCCATATAAGAAGGTATGTCATTTTAACTCTAAGCTCATGGAGGTGGAAGGTCTCATGAAGGAACTTAGGTTTTCTTTGGATATGAACCTTGATATATCACTTCTCATGGATGTTATGGTCATAGACGTCGCTGATGTGTGGGGTATGCTCCTGTCATGGAAATGGTTACCCAATGTTGGAGGTCATATCCAAATGGACTTGTGATATGCCACTATCATAAAATTTGATGGAGCTACCTCCATCCCTTATAGAGGAACTACTTAGCATTCTCATGTGATTAAGCCACGACCAATCCCATATTATGAGACACATGAGATCGAGAAACCTTCTCCCATTCTCCCTTCACAAGAAGTATGTATTCTCAAATGACCGAATCACAAAGAAAGAAAAAGGTAGAAGCCTAAACGAGAATATAAGTTTGGGGAAATGGACTTGGTTGATAAAGACCTAATGCCAGTAAATATCCATGGGAAATTTGGGGAGTACTATTATTACATTTCTAAACTCAACGATGAACTACGTCCATAACTGGTCAAGTTAAGTCGTATCACTGCTTTCATCAACACTTAACATTGTACTGTATGTGTGTTAGAGTAGAATTCATTTCATGCTAGTATTATCATTAAAATAACATCATATGATATTTCGCATGATAGAATAGATGCATTTAGATTTAAATTTGCATATTTTTCAGTTAATTTTATGACATAATACTTGGCATGGGTGATCGTAAGAGACCACAAAAACATGCTTCCCCATGTGCTTGGTCTTGGATATGTGTAGATAATAGGACTACAGTAAGTAAAATATTTTTGGTGTTCTCATGACCTCACATTCGAGTAGCTTCGCCCACTTTTCTAAGAGGTCATATCCTAGTTGGAGCTACATGTTACCCACCACCTGTGGGTATTATATATGGGATAAATATTTTTTTTTATCTTAGATGATCCTCAGTCATAAGCCAGAAGCCCTGTGTAGCCCCAGATAAATTGATATGCCATTTTCTCTGCCACTTGAGCCAACCATATGATCCCTCACCCATCTATCATGAATGTATGTTTGAAGGTGGACCTCCCAACCCTAAAGGTATGGCTTTTCATTGGTATAATCGAGTAGTTTTCCTTACTTGTGATAGGAACTTTAGGGCATGAATTGGTGGGGGGATTCTGGAGGAAGAGTAGAATAGGCTTGCATTCTTGTCTCCATTGTCTGATTTCATAGTTACCCAAGTATCGTAGTCCTCTGTGATATTATTTATTGGACATTGGCATTAGTGTTGGCGCTACATGGGAAATATCGATTTTGGTTGCCTGGTCCTGCTTCCCGACACCACCCACATTGCTTTGCTTCCACTCATCTTAACCCCATTCATGTCTTTTCCCATTCGGGTCCACATAATATTAGCCTTTCCCTCCCCTTGTCCCCACCTTGGGTAGGGCCTATAACGATGCCCTAGAGATTGATGCAGCTAAAAGGAAAGTAAAAAGAATAATTTGGCTACTCTCAATAGTAAATGTACCATAAAATGAAAAAGATGGTAGGGGCATAGAAAATTTAGCATGTGGGAAAAATAGAAACATGATCTCTACCTGTTATTCATGACCATGACCCTAATTCCTATGGAACCTAGATGAGCACCCTCCATCATTAAGGAGACCATGATTATCCCAACTTGTGTTGGGAAATGAAGTGCCCCACCTCAAAGGGGGTATCCACTACTACATATTACACATCATGTTGACCATCCCTTGGAGGCCCAAGTAGTTATGAAGAAAAATAAATCAAATTAAAAAGGCATATGAAGAATAGTGAAAAAACAAAGGTTAGGGTAACTCATGTATCACGAATTTGACCCTCCTACATTCATAAACTCAGGTGTGGGCTTCCCTTATTATGGCACCCAAATGTACCTTGACATGTGGTTTGGATGGTTGCCCTGATCCGCACTCCATTCCATCATTATATTATTTACCACCTACTTCTTAAATGATGTACTTGGACATGCCATCCCCTTTAGAGGTGGAAACCACCTAATAGGATCCTAGTTAACCCCTTTTGAGCTTGGAGATAGTTGTACTTGCTAAGGCGGACTATGGAAGGGCATGCCACCATGAAGTGATCCTTTGATCCCATAACGTGTAAACATTATTACTTAATTATTCTAATGATTTTTTGTATTGGATGCACAGGGTATGCATTAGATCGTATGTAGGATTGCAGATGGGTCTTCATTTAGGGATTTGCATCCCTATATGGGGTCCTAGTCCTTTAGAGGGCCACATTGGAACTTGTAGTGTGAGCATTGAGAGCCATCGGTCTCCACCATAAAAAATATTACTTCATCGATGCCTAACAATGTTCATTTATTTCTTGTGTGCCACATTATGTATGAGGATGATCCAACTAGTCCATCATGGCTATTTAGATCCGCCAATGTACCATACACTTGGCAGAGGTTCTAGGATGTCTTATGATTCAAATGGAGGGTTTATGTCATCACCCCATCACGTAAAGATGTTTTATAGAGATATTTAATACATTTGGAGACGCATGAGGTGTCTTTGTTACCCCACGCCCATCTGGGAGCACCACGGGTTTTGGATTTGATAACAAGAGGCCAACCCCTTGTCCACTATGTTTGTTGTCCTTTTCTTCTTTATGGAACATCTTGGAATTAATTAGGACTCCTCAAATTCCCAACGACCCAATTTAATGATCATTCGACCATCTTGAGAGGCTTATTCATGTGTTATTCAGCTATTTGGTGGGATTTTCACCAAAAGTATTTGTTATTTTGCACATTATTTTATTTAGGGGCTAAATTAAGCCAAAATAAGCTAAATAAAATTCATTAGACAATGTATAAATAGATGATGATTTGATTCATTCTCTCATCATCACTTGGATTTGTCATATTCTCTTGTGGGATTGTCGATATTCCCTTTCAAAGACCAAATTGGATGGATGGATAAATTTTGATGTTTTGATATATCCATTTTTGTCTTACAGCTTATATACTGGCATATGGTGATGATTGTATATACTTTTTCTCATATGTAAGTGCTATTTTAATGCGACTTTTTCATTTTTTTTATGCCACATAAATGATGCTAGGTTTTTCACTATACTAGGCTGAAATTTTGTTGCTTCTCTTGGATGAAAGGGTATATATTTGTCTTTTATTAGTGTTGCATCATGTTATGGGAAATTTTTGAATAAGTGAATGTTCCTAGAGATATTTCCTTGAAATTTATCTAAACAAGTGATCACATATTTCACAATTAACTATAAAGACCTTGAAGTAGTTTTCCTAGCGCCCTAATTGTCATGCAAAATTGTTCTAGAGGCCTCCTTGACTTAATGAAACTATCCTAATCATTTAGAATATTCTTGAATTCATTTATCCCAAAGGAATAGGCATTATTCTTATATAGGTGGTTATCATAAATCATACACTATATCACCTATGTTGGAAATAATACTGAGAGTGGGGTGAATCAGTATTATCATATCAATAATTTTATTTCCCAAACAAATTTATATACTCTACCTCAGTGAAGTGAACTAGCGTGTAGACACAACTATGATTATAGAAACCAATGTATATCCAAAGAACTTTTGATTTAGAAAATTTATGATGTGTTGATATTAAACCAGTGCATTAGTAACATATTACACAGTGCAGTAAAAATAGATTAAAGCATCACACATAAGCAACACACATGAACACCAAGATTTAAGGTGGAAACCTAATGTGGGTGAAAACCACCTGCTGTTGTCATCTCTGTCTTCTTTTAATAAGAAGTAAATCTATTTACAATCTTGTATTGGCACAAAACTGATACCAGTACGCAGGCACCCACCTGCAGAAGGCTACAACCTTCTCTAATTTTCCAACCTCTACTCGAAGGGAGCTACAACCCCCTAGCTCTTGTACTATCCAGTTTGTTTACTAGTACATAGGTGCTCACCTACAGAAGGCTACGACCTTCTTTCTTCCTCCAGGGACCACGTTTCATGAATTTTTAGACTGGATACTCCTGGAACACAACACCACAATCTGAAGGCCATGCTTCATCCAATTTTCATACTGGACCCATCGACAACTTTTAAACTTAAACTGCATCAACCAACATTTAGTAATTCTGAACAATTGGATCACTAACACCAAAACACTATCCTGAAGCCAGAAACCTGCATCGTCATTTAGAACCAGTTGAAACCACACATTAAACTGTATACGCTACTTTTTTGAACCAAAACTACGTGTATACGCTACTTCGATTAATCAAACCTATGTATACCTTCAAAACTATTGAAAAAATAAACTTTTGACTCAATTTTGTACCAACAAGCAATATACTGAATATCTACTATCAACTTATAGAGCTTTACACAGGCAGCAATAGAGATCACTTCTACAATGAATCAATCAAATATCAAACACCTTATTCATTTAGTTTTACATTCGGATCTAAGAAGACTCCATTGACATACACCAACAAAACATCAACACTAATACGATAGATCAGTCATCCTTGAACATCAAGCTTTTCTTTTGCATACGCTACTCGGAAGAGCTGAACCAGCGTGTATATGCACCTTCACCAAAGCAAACCAATGTACAAATATGCAAATACTTACTTCATAACTTCACTACACTTCGGGACTTCAGACAAACCCAGATCACGATATGTAAAGAATAAAATAGGTGTACGTAATCATGTCTAGCCCAATTGAGATCATTCAATAATAATTCATTTCAGGTCTCATGATCCTGATCCAATATTGAATTCAAGGTGAACAAATTATTTCAGATCAAATCACAATCATAGTCCTTGCAACATAAAGTATACTTCAGATAGAAATATTCCATAGAAACCCATACACTTTCACATAACACCTCATCAAATATTAATTACTTCAATGCTTAGCCCTCGATCTTCTCCACCTTATATACTTAGATCCTTTGTCAATACCTTGGACGAAAACCATGTAGGACCAAAACCTTGGACCAAATACGTAGGGTCAATACCACAGACAAAATACCTAGGGTTAATACCACAGACCAAATACCTCGGACCACAACCTTGGTTTTCCAACTTGTACGCGCTTTTCTTCCTGTGGGAGTGTGTGTATACGTATACACTCATTTTTTTCTGTGGACTAGTGTGTACACATTCTTTTGACTAAGTGGACATGCATATACTTCTTAAATTGCTTTTCATCATCCTTTTCCTTTACCTTCTTTATTCTGATCAGTAGACCTTAGTTCCATGTTCCTGTTCTTCTGTACCATTGCCTTGTTACCTCTGAATATACTTGTTATATTGTGAGTTGCATTTTACAAAAATTGAATTGACCTGTGAGTGAGTTTTCAGCAAGGACAACAATTGTATCATTATACCAAAAGTTTCCCCCGTTGGACTTGATGGCAACCATGATGGTGTTGATTACTGCAAGTTTTATAGACTGTTAGAGATAACATGCAACACCAAAATAGTGTCCCCGTTTGACATCAAGGGAAAAGGGAAGACCAAGTAAATTTCCTCCTTTGATATACATTATGATGTCCATGCTCCCCCTGAGTACTGTAGGTTTTAACCCCGTACAGAAATTACCTGCATATGAATTCTAAAACACAGAAAACAAACAATGCGAGATCATAACACATAAAACACATATACACAGAGAATTTCCCCTAGATCCCAAAACCGGGACTACCAACTTGATTTTTCATTATGTTCCTTTCAATGTTACAATACATATTTATACATGCCAAAGCATCCAATACCATGGACCGAAAAACCATCGCATCCAATACCATGGACCGAAAACAATCGCGTTCAAAAAACATGTGAGAAAATCATGCACCAAGAGAACTTCTCAGAGCTCACAAATTTTGTCAATGCATCTGCAGTATTCTTCAAAGTGTCCACCTTTACCAGCAACACCTTTTTCCCTTCTATCATATTCCCCACAATGTGATACTGAACATCAATGTGCTTTGTTTTTGAATGATATGCAAGGTTCTTTGCCAAGAAAATTGCACTTTGGCTGTCACAGCCTATCCTTATAGCTTCCTGTACTAACCCCATAATTGAATACAATCTCTGCAACCAAACTAATTCCTTGCTTACATCAGTGGCTGCCATGTATTCTGCCTCTGTAGTTGATAGTGCCACTACATACTATTTCTTACTCACCCAACTGACTACACCACCAAATAGGTTAAACACATACCCACTTGAAGATCTTCTTTTCTCCAGATCTCTAGCCCAATATGCATCAAAAAAGCCATGAATATCCAACACTTTGTCCAATCTTGCTCTTCCTTGGCAGCACAAACCATAATCACTAGTGCCACGCAAATACCTGATAACTCGGTTCATTGCTATCCAATGCTCCTTTCCTGGTTTTTACATAAACCTGCTCAATACTCCCACTACATGTGCAATTTCTACTCTAGTACAAACCATTACATAAATCAGGCTACCGACTACACTTGCATATGGAACACGGGACATGTCCTCTTCCTCTTCTCATGTCTTGGGACATTGTTCAATAGATAACCTCACACCTATAGGAATAGGAACCTTCACCAGATTACTATCTCGGATATTAAACCTCCACAGTATTGTCTCAACATACTTCCTCTGGTTTAACTAGAGCTTCCTCTTTGCCCGATCTCTTTTAATTTCCATGCCCAAAATATAGTTCGCAACACCAAGATCTTTCATGTCGAATTTGGAGGACAATTGGGTCTTCAAATCCTGGATAATTTCTTTGTCATTTCCAACCAACAACATATCATCCACATACAAGACTAGATAACTAACATGGTCACCAATTAATTTAAAATACACACAGTGATTTGCTTTTCTTCTGGTGAAGCCAAGTCCCCTTAGAAATGTATCAAATTTCTGATACCACATCCTTGGTGACTGTTTTAACCCATACAGGGACTTCTTTAACTTGCATACTAGTTCTTTCTTACCCTTCACTACAAAGACTTTAGGTTGTTTCATGTAGATTTCCTCTTTCAGATCCCCATGAAGATATGTTGTCTTTACATCCATCTATTCTAACTCAAAATCGAAAGCAGCAGAAATAGATAAAAGTAATCTAATAGAAGTTTCTATGGCAACAGGAGAAAAAATATCACCAAAATCAATTCCCGGCACCACGGAATAACCTTTTGCTACCAACCGAGCTTTGTATTTCTCCACCTTTCCTTCTGCATTTGTCTTCTTTTTGAACACCCATTTGCTACCAATGCGTTTCCTTCCAGCCGCAACTCCACCAGATCCCAAGCCTCATTTTTGTGCAAAGATGTCATTTCATCAACCATGGACTCTTTCCAGATTTTTCCATCCTCTAAATCTACCGCTTCCTTAACAGTTTTGGGATCATCGTCAGTGATAGATAAAGAAAAATTTCAATAGAAAACAGATGGACTATACCTTTCAGGCCACCTTATTTCTCGAATTGATCTTCTCATAGCCAGAGTTTATGGCTCTTCATCTTCTGATTCCTCCTCTGCTGTAGAGTCTAATTCTTCCTCCTTTAGCTCAAACTCTATCTTCTCAGGTTCCTTTCGTTGGAATTAATGTTTAATAACATCTTTCACCTCTCTGAACACCACATCTTGGTTGTACACAACCTTCCATGTGACTGGGTTCCAAATCTTATAACCCTTTAAACCATCCTTATACCCAATAAAGATGCACTTTTCAAATTTACTATCCAACTTGCTTCTTTTCTCCTTTGGAACATGTACATATGCATCACATCCAAATACCCTCAGATGTGAAAGAGAGGGTTTCTTACCAGTCCATACCTCTTGTGGAGTCTTTTCATCCAATGCTGATGAAGGTGATTTGTTAACCAGGATAACATTGCAGTATCCACTTGCCTCTGCCCAAAATTCCTTGTCCTAAACTTTGGCACCCACCTTGAGCATTGCTTCGTGTCCTTTTCCATCAAACTTCTTGTTCATTCTTTCTGCAACCTCCATTTTCGTCTGAAGTGTA
>APFE031292941.1:0-17209 GCA_000404065.3 Pinus taeda
GACCAGTACCTCTTTATTTTTGTCAAGCTTGAGGAGGATAACATATGCTTGTTATATAATCCGCCCTTTGGGAAAACCTGTCACTATATTTTAACGAGCCTAGGGACAGTGAAACTCATTCTCATCCTGTTGGATGAGTTTGTCACTATTTAGTTTTAATGAGTTTAACAACAAAGATAACTCGGTCTCTTTCAATTTTAGAGAGTCTGAAAGAAACAGAAAGAAGACTCCAAAGATTCTTTTTCGTTGTATAATCTCTTAAGTCTGAAAAAGCATAAAATAATACAAAAGGGATGAATTTTCGATAGTTTTAATGAGCTGAACAAGACAAGCGCTTGATCTTTTTGTGTAATAATACCTCAGGTCCAAAAAGATTAAAATCTAGAGGAGGGATAACACTTCCGATGCCTTTTAATGAGCCAAAGAGGCCAATCTCTCAGCAATCTTTTCATATTTTACGAGTCAAGTGAAAAGAGCTTAAAGAAGACTCGTTTTTGAGGAACGAGTGATGGTTTCGGGTAGCAACTGATTCCAGGTAAGATTTCGAATTTTCCAATCATGACAGTATTACAAGGATGGCTAGCAGAATCACTCATCGCAGATGTTTCTCGAAGGGGTAAAAAATCATATGGGGGTGAATGATCGGCTAAAAACAGAGTGGAGGTGATGGCGAGAACATGACCAAGGCTCAAAAGATGGTGATAAGGCATTCACAATGGTTATTTACCTATTCATTTTTTAATGATCTTAAACATGGGGAGAAACACTTGCTTATGACTTATGTTTATCTTTTAACGAGCTTGAACTATGCGCTAAAACTGCTCGTGGAGAGTTTATTTTTTAACGAGCTTGAACTCTGTGACAACATTGCTCGCCAGTCATATGATAAGAAATGTCTCATTCGAGATGTTGTTTTGAAGTGGATTACATCCCTCAAGCTTTGCCACGGGTCCTTTATTTATGCAAGTTAGGAAATGACTAGCCTTATGGGTTTAAAGGGTTAGAGGTCCTACAAATTTAAAAAATAAATAGTCGCTCTTCACTTGCATGCGGAAAGGTTTGCATGCCCCCAGGTATAGCAAAAAATTTCCAAGTTACCAAGAAAGTCTCATCCGCGTAGCAAATAAAATTCTTTCTCAGCAATGTTTATCAAAACAAACAAAGGGGAGAGGAGTCACTCGGCATAACCTTAACAAAGGTATCTTATTCCAGTCTGTTCCCATTTTCCTATGAGGACGGGTTCGCCAGACTAGTCATATATCCCTCGTGGAAATCAACCCTATACCCAAGGTTTTCCTGTCGAAACAGACCAGGATGCATGCCCCCTCGGTTTCAGTCATAACTTCCTGAATCACTCGCACTCATCAGGTGGATGGACTGGAGACCGATGAGACATTTCTTGCGTGAAAAGACCATTCAGGGATGGCATTTGACTATTTGCGACGTGTGAACCAGGGAATGACATTTGGTCTACGAGCTTGACCATTTTGTCTTCGTGCGGAAAACACATTACTCTAAAGAGTGAGGAGACGATGGCTCCCATGCAATAAATATAGTCGCATCTAAGGAGTAGATTGTAATCTAAAGGTCCTCGGACTACCACAACATTCATGTGAACAATTTTCCTTCTCAAAGTAATGGGCACATTTGGAAGGATCCCTAAAGGTTGACTGGTTCCCTTGTCGAAGCCTGTTAGATTTCTCATTTCAGGCAAAAGCGATGGCGAACCAAGCGCTTTCCAAGCAGTTGAGGAAAGGATACTCACAGAAGCCCCTTCATCAATGATGGTACCAACCATGACCATTCTATATGCTTGTACAATAATTATGAATGGTACACTGGCTGGCAAACAGGGTCTGCCTAGTAGGTTCCAGTCGAAGGAAACAACTAGGTTTCTTGGTGGTTGGATCAAATAGACGGCCGGGTAGGACTCTGATGAACTTTCTTCCTGTGGTAAAGGAATAGGAGGACTGCCCCCAAGCTCATCGGAGTCGGTGTTGATGAAAAGAGTTTGAACGGTGTCATTCTCTTTCTCTTCAGTGACGGTATCATTTGAAGATGAATAGTCTGAAGGCAATACCAGGTCAACTGCCATATCGACCCTTTGACTTTTATCTGGTATGGATTCCGAGGGTTCATTTTCAACGATGGGTGCTTCGGCTGACCACAAGGATGGGCCAGCCAGATTTTCAACCAGTGGAGGGCTCAGCAAGAGTTTTTGATATCCAGGAGGAAGTCGTAACAGTGAAACCAGACGATTATCTAAAACTCTTTTAGCCTCTTCAAGGAAGGGACAACGATGGATGACGTGATCGCCTTCACACAAATTATAAGGAATTTTAGGATTCCTTCTTTGTCCATGTGCTTCACTTTCACTGGTTGACGGTGAGAATTCAACATGATCGCCAGAGGTTGATGCTACCAGATTGTGCAAACGAGGAGACCAGTCCCTTAAGATCTGAGGGTTGCAGGGACAATCTTGGTGATAGTGGTGTCAATTGCAAATGACACAAGGAGATTTAGTTTTTGACTATGCAGTGTGTGGATTTTTGCTAGACGATACTTGGTTGCTCCCTTTTGATTTTGGTTCCTTTTTCTTCTTTTCCTTTTTTTCTTTATGCTTCTTCTTCTTCTCAGTTACTTGAATTTTAGCTTTATCAGATTTATCAAGTGAAGAGGAAGGAGGAGAAGGAGAATCAGATGAAGTAGAAGGTTGGGAGGCAACTCTAGTGTCGTCTATTTGCTGGTTAGACTGTTCAGGAATTGTGGGATTCTGAACGAGAGAGGTAGAGAAGAGCCAGACTGGCAAACCAATTGTCAATCCTGGAAGTGACAAAGTGGCCATATGGGGTGGACCAACATCTCCCGAAGATAGGAAGGGACTAGGATTTCCTTCATGGGGAAATCCTTGGTTGGTAGACTCCATTTTCTCAACCTGAAGATCAACGGAGGAATTTGTGACGTTATTGTGATTAAAATAAATTTTTAGACACTTGGACACAACTTGTTTTTTCAATTTTAAAGAGTTGAGAAAAAACAAAAGATGACTCTAGTAGCCTTCAATTTTTATTGAGCTTGAAGTGACAAGTGCTCAGAGGACCTTTTCCTTTAAGGAGTCTGAAAAGGAGCAAAAGGGACTTCTCTGGAGATCTAGGCAGAGAGGATTACCAAACCAACCATAAAACTACAGAATACTTTTTATAGTATGGCAGTCAGTCTTCCCAAATGCTGTGTTCGGTGCATTATGATCGATAGGACAACAGACACGGCTTCCTAAGGATAAAGGATGTAGCCTATTGTGGTCTCCCAATATATACGCGACGGTACGTGGGGGCACAAGTTTGTATTGGCACTTGTTGTCTCAGAGTGGAGGAATCACCCAACCAGCACTGAAAGAAACAGTTACTAGGCTTTACGATGCCAAAATACGTCTCTAGCCTAGACCTCTAGATGTTGTGCGTTAAGTTTGAAAGTGTTGTTAGATTCATTGGATTTATTTTAAGTTGATCTTGCTTAACAGTTTGCCTTTTAGGTTCACCACGTGATGTATGTATAGTTCCTAAATGCAGTCTAAGATGATAAACAAACATTTTATCTTATTTCAGCAATGAAAATCCTAGCTACTAAAGCGAAGAAAGTCAAGCATCTTTTCTTCACGGAGCACAGAGCACATGCTAATATGCACAATCCTAAATCAAGCCAAGCATTCAAAATGCAAATGAACATTTATGTATTGGTTTTCAACTCTCTTAATGTGTAAATGATGCTACGAGAGCTATGTGCAAAACTAAATTACTTTTAAAGGGACTGTACTCAACAAAATTCTTTTTAAAAACGAAGTGAAAGCAAGAGAGGCACTTTGCAATTTTGAAATGGAAATTGCTTTTCGACACTCTAAAACTAGTAATTCAAAACTAGAGATCTAATGCCATTCAAGGGCGAGGGTTGATAAAAAATTACATTGGTTGGAAAGGGAAAGAAGAAAAAAGGGAAGAAATCTCCTACTAAACGAGAATCTAGCCAAGGTGGGAAGAAGAAATATTTGTCAAAATTTAAATGCTTCTATTGCCATGAATACGAGCATTATGCCATGAAGTGTCCAACAAGAGGGCCAATAAGATGACCTGAAGAGGAGCAGCAGGTGAAGCCTTGGCTTCATAGTTTAAGCTAGCCTTATCCCTTATTGCATGGATGTCTAGCACAATGATGGAGAGTGTGTGGTACTTGGACTTAGGTGCATCGTTCCAAATGACAGGGTGTAGATGTTTTTTCAGTGACCTGGAGGAGGAAGATCTCGAGATGTAGATTAAGACACGAGACGACGGAAGGTACAACCCAACAAATATTTGTACAGCCACCTTTCAAAGTGAGCTGGGCCCCCCTCTCATATTCAAGGAAGTCATGTTTTCTCTAGGCCTAAATAAAAATGTCATCTTTGTTGTAGTTTTGGAAGACCATGGTTATGATGTGATCTTCAGCGAAGGAAAACTATTCTCGAGACACATACCCACGAGATAGGTGAAACAGATCAGGATTCATGTGAAGAACCTGTATAAGATAAATGTGGAAGATTTTGTTTCATTAAACACCAAGGTAGAGAATGTACAGGGTCGCGATGTCGATGAACTTTCTTACAAAAGACTTAATCATTTGTATCATGGAACCTTGAGATGATACAAAAAATAACCACCGGCCTTCCTAATGGAGCACTTGAGAAACATGATGTATGCAAAGGATGTACATTAGGGAAGTACAAAAAATCCACATTCAATGATCGGGATAGCAAAGCACATGCAGTCCTACAAAGGATCCAATCTAATGTTTGTGGACCTTTCTCAACAACCTCCACTGCCAGACACAAATATTTTGTCATCTTTTTTATGACTTCTCACGAAAGTGTTGGATCTTCTTCATGCGGAAGAAATATGAGACATTATCCATGTATGTAGAATTCAAGGCACTCGTTGAGAATGAAACCAACAATAAGGTGAAGCCTCTCACAAAAAATAATGCAAGTGAATATGTGTCGAATTAATTTAAAATCTTATGTATGAAATAAGGCACTTGATGAGAGTTGAAAACACCCCACAACTCACAGCAGAATGGGGTGGTTGAGAGGAAAAACCATAGCATTGTGGGAGCAAGAAGGGTGATGTTGCATGACCAAGGCCTACCTCTACATTTGTGGGCTGAGGCTTGCAACACAAAAGTCTATTTGAAGAACCAAAACCCTCATTGAACTATTAGCATGATTACACTAGAGAAATATTTCTCGGTGAGAAAGTCAAATGTGTCACACTTCAACGTTTTGGGAGCCTCTATTTAATACCATGTCTCAAAAGAATCAAGGAATAAGCTTGAGTCAACCATAGAATTGGGGGCATTTGTAGGTTACACAAAAACTCCCCACAACAGCCGTGTGTACTTGTCATCTCTCTGAATGACAGTTGTGCGAAGGGATGTAAAGTTTGATGAGGATAAAGTGATGTGGTGCTCTCTTGAGAGGGAGATTTATATCCCACCAAAAGAGGAGCTTTAGATCCCACATAATATTAAGTAATATAATAGTATTAAAATAAAATAATATATAAACAAATTTCAAGGTAGAGTAGAAAGGAAATAAAAAATGATGATGATGACGATGGTAACGAAAATGACGACGACTTATGTAGTAAGAGAGAAAACATTAACAATAATGTAGTTTTATTTGAAAGGAAAATGTTAAGACAAAGGAAGAATTACATAATGATAGGTGGATTATAGGGGCTGGGTTCCTTGTCATCGATGTATTCTATTAAGGAAGGAGAAGAAGGAGAATATGTCATCACTTTTTCTTATGTAATTGAGGACATGGCTAAGAAGTGACAACATAGTTATGGATTGATGGCTCATTCATGACTTGTTATTGAAATATTTGGAGTAACAAGGTCTATGGCTAGCTGAAGAGTAGAAATCCAAATATTTTTTGTAGTAATGAATATTGAATGAATAGAATGTCATATTTACATAGACCTTTGCAAAGTACTATATTCTAGGTGACAATAGAGTAAATTATTTTCTTATTGGAAATAATTAAACTTTTTTCATGGTATAATTTAATTCTAAATATTTTAAATATAAGATGTTTATAATGAATTTTATAAAGGATTGTAGCTTCTTAATTTTTTTGGTGGAATTTTAAATATTGAGATAGAAATTTATTACGAGAATATAATGACCTCAATTCCTTGTGAATTCTATATGTAATAGATGTATTATTTTTGAAGCCAAATAGAATATAATAAACTTTGTTTATTCTAATGAAAAAACCCACAAACATATTCTATTATATACGGTATAATTTTTTCTTTTATTGTTAACAAAATTATTATCAACCATGGTTTATTTAGAAAATAACATAAATTAAACTATTTAATGAATTATTAAATTGAAAATATTTAATATGGGTTGATGTTTAGTGATGTTTCTATGGACCATCTTATGATGTGATGGACTATTCAAAAGACCCATCACTAGTAAGAATTATATAATGATAGGTGGATTATAGGGGTTGGGTTCCTTGCCATCGATGTATTGTATTAAGGAAGGAGAAGAAGGAGAATATGACATCACGTTTTCTTATGTAATTGAGGATGGCTAAGAAGCGAAACCATAGTTATCGATTGATGGCTCATTCATGACTTGTTATTGAAATATTTGGAGTAACAAGGTCTATGGCTAGGTGAAGAGTAGAACTCCAAATATTTTTTGCAGTGATCAATATTGAATGAATAGAATGTCATATCTACATAGACCTTTGAAAAGTACTATATTCTAGGTGACAATAGAGTAAATTATTTTCTTATTTGAAATAATTAAACTTTTTTCATGGTATAATTTAATTCTAAATATTTTAAATATGAGATGTTTACAATTAATTTTACAAACAGTTGTAACTTCTTAATTTTTTTGCTGGAATTTTAATAATTGTGATAGAAATTTGTTACGAGAATATGATGACCTCAATTCATTGTGAATGATATATCTACTATGTTTATTTTTTTTCAAACCGAATAGAATATAATAAACTTTGTTTATTCTAATAAAAAAACACCCAAAACGTATTCTATTATATAAGATATACATTTTTCTTTTATTGTTAACAAAATTATTATCAACCACGATTTATTAAGAAAATAACATATATTAATCTATATAATGAATTATTAAATTGATAACAATTTAATATGGATTGATGTTTAGTGATGTTTCTATGGATCATCTTATGATGTGATGAACTCTTCAAAGGACCCATCACTAGTAAGTCTTTTTATGTATCCTTCTCATGTTTATACAAAATAAATTAAAGAATGGATGTGAATATTTAATTCATGGTTCTAAAGATGGGATAAAAAATTATCTTAAGTTTACACACAATATCTTGACAACATATCCATGTGCAAAGTACTAGAGTAGAGGGATTGGATCGACCAAGCCTTTTCAATATATGAAAAATATTAGACTTCAAGAGTTCATGTGTTGTAGTGATGGATGCAATAAAGAGGGACAATGAAATTAACTCAAACTAATAGAATGGTATAATGATGGGTGGAGGTTAAGTTGTACCTATTATGGGAGCCTCAAATTTAGTTTCTCCTTGGTCTATATGTTGTCCTTTGGTGATGGAAAATTTTCACAAATCTATTTTTAGCATTAACATTTGTTGATTAAATAATCATCTTGTTTCTTTAATAGAATTATATTTCTTGATAAAACAAGTAGTAAAAATCCTATTTGTGTGTTAGTATTCAAAGTTATTTTTCCTTACCCTAATATTATTTTGCAACATAAGGAGGTGGAGGATTTTCAGGATGGCATATTATGTTCTTCTAAGCAATGTGAGTAGGCATTTTACTTAGATGTTCTAGGTAAAGAAATTTCTTCATATGTTGTTAGATACGATCCAAGAGGAAGGTATGTAAAGTATAAATAATTCTGGTTGGATCAATATATTACTTTTCAACCATATTTTAGAGAGGAATATTTGGAGGAATAAAATGTATGTGTCATTTTTACTACTTCTCCCACCTTGAAATTTCTAGAGAAAATATTTAGGATCCATCCTGAGGCCTTAAATGACCACATTTTTTGGTTTCAACCTTATTATGGACCTTGATTCCATAATTCACATACTTGTTGATAATGAAAAATTTCCCAATAATAATTTGTGACTCTCTCTCGTAGGAAGTCCCAACTGGACCTCACAAATTTGGTATGAGAGGACCATTCAAATTTTGGCTCAACTCACATGCTTAGTTGTGTGTAAGTACTCTAAGATGTGTTTGATCATTACAATGATGGGTGCACCTATTGGGATAGTAGCTACAATGACTGAAAGAATGCAAGAATTGTAACCTATTTAAAGGGGGAAATTGATGAGAAAATTGAGGTGATGACTTATCGAAAATTACATATATCTACATTTAAGGATTATTTATTATAAACCTAGAATGCATTTCATATATAGCTTATCAATTCAAGACATAAAATATTCATTAACCAAACCAATGAGTACCCAATATCGAAGGAAACCAAACTGAAACGAAGTACAAGGGATGATACATTCCAAGGATCAAACGTGCAATTCTTCTTCTCCAACAAGTCGTTATTAAGTACCTTTTGAATTTGAAATCCATTGTAGACAAATGTCAAATTTATCAACTATTAAATGAGGAGAATTTTAAGAGTATCTAGCATATCCATTGATTGGTGTAGTTTATTCTTTACCTCTTTAAACGTGGAAATTTCCTACTCAAGTATATAGGATAGCTCATATGTATTTTTTTTCTTATTCTACTATTATTACTGCTCTACCTATTCTCTCATTTGGACATTCTCAGCAAGAAGCTGATGAACAAGTTCTTGCATTGAGTCCAATCGGTGCTCACTATTTCTTAAGCAAGCTTGTTGTAGTTTATCCATACCTAAACTTATGCAATTATTCTAGAAAAAATCCTTTTCTTTCCTTTTTTATAGCATTATTATCTCCTTCTTCATTATATTCAACCTGATAGAAGTTTCTCTAGAGACAACATGGAATAGATGAAATACCTAAATATTTAATACATCATTTGGATCATATGGTAGTTGAGTCGGTTTAAGCTATTATGTTGAGGTAATGTGCCCCTTCAATTTCATTTATTTATAATTGTATATTTTATTATGTGTTCTTATGTTATCCTTCAAGTGGAATTGTTAGGATGTCCTGATAGTTGTGTAACACCATTCAATTAACCTTTTGGTGACTATTATTGTTGTTGCCATCATTGTTGTTGATGAGGTAGGTTCTTTATTGCATCTGAATCATGTAGTTATTCTTTATTGCTTATATATTTTCTACGTTGAATGAATTTGTATATTCCAATAAAACGTCCTACGTTTGAATCCCCTAGCATTGAATCCCTCGATCCATTACTGCACTATTTTTACTAATTTCTTATTCATTTCTTATTCCTTCAACTAGTGGGGAGTTAGATTTCAAGTCAGCTAGTGCATGTCATTGTCCTGTCCTTTGTTTCTCTATTTCACTTTACTACCCTTTAGTAATTATTGTTGGGGATGTTCCTATCATCTTTAGTGATCAACCCATACCTTACTCATATTGAGTTTGTCATATTATTTTTTCATTTTCTCCCAGCATCTTCTACATGGAAATCTCAATAAAAATTCCCTTGCCTTCCCAAATCCTTCTAAAATTTGAGACTTGTTGTATGAGCCCATGAAATCCAATATGTTAGTTTGCACTATTACCCTTTAAGACTAAATTTTCTAACTCCTTTTTGGTTATTTGTTACAATTTTTTCTAAAGATTGGGATCCTCTAAGATGATATATTGCAGTATTTCTATCTAGTTTATTCCAAGATTTTTTCTCTATCGATGGTTATATATCTTGACTGACCTACCAAATTATTTTTAATTAGTCTCATTAAAAATGAAAATTCTGATTTGAAATGTATATTATACAATTCTAACTCCTTTTCATCTTCCCACACACCATTATTTATGGGAATTATTTCCTTGATCAGTGTTACGAGGATTAGCTTTAGAATAGGAAATACTATGTTGGTTGGTCAATTCATCTCATTAAAAATTTCAAGTGCATATAGTATATATGATAAGTATTTTTGATGGATGTCTGTTGAGTTGACAAAATATACTTATGTTGAGTCCAAAACAAACTAGATGTGTGACTAGTTGAGCAAGGATTGATGGACCTACTATGGAACTCACTACCTCTATGACACTCTTTCCATATTTTATAACCCAATTTCTGAACATTTATCAAAGGGATGGAGACTATGCCTTTCCCAACTAATTATTGAAAAAGACATAAAGTTCCTCATGAATGATATGATCGTTTTAGTAAAAGATGTCTCTCCCACAAGATTAACCTATGACATCGCTAAGTAAATAAGAAGACATGGGAACCATATCACCTTCATATAATTTTGACATTATTTGTAGTTATTATTTAGGACATTGGTGACATAGTCCACCTATTTGTACTTCTACTTCAGCCTAACTATCTTCCCAATGACTTCCAAGATATTTAGCTTTACATTGAATGCCCCACCCATGAAGGAAATACTAAGGGATACTATAATGAATGCCCACTTTATCTTTGTTTTTTTTACATGTAAAAATAATAAGCCCCTTTTAGTTATGTTTTCTTGTTCCTCCTATAAATTCCCTCAATCAACCATTGGAGTTGATTTTAATAGGAATTTCTAAATTATAAATGTATGGTCCTTCTTTGGAGATGAGAATTCTTCTAAAATTCCTAATAGGGTTTCGTTTGCATGTTTTCTCATACAAATACATTTCCAAATGTGTTAAAATCCTTGGAGCCAATGCCACCAAATCTTGGCTCTCAAAATGCATCTAAAGTTGAAGTATGTCATAGTTTTACTCTTATTATTTGATCTTTTATCTCCTTTGGAATCAAGCTATGGATGTTAAATCCAAATAAAGAAGAGAATCATTTGTTAAAATCCAAATGAAGATGTTGAAAATTTGACAAAAAACCTAATTGGGACTTGGATAGGTGACCCGTAAATTTTTTTATACTCGTAACAATAGATCATATCTAGGATCATCCTTTTGTTATGATCCCATCAGTTTAAAATTGTACTTTGTGAATATATTTTGAGATAGAGTTTAGCTTAGAAAATATCAATGCGATTTTTTTGACAAAGTGTTCAATTTTGCAAGACCATGACTCAAGTTATTTCAAATTGTGTGCTCATATTTGGTTAAACAAACTATTTTTATATTTGGTAACTCATTTATACCACTTGGTTTATATTTTCCACCCATGGATCAAATTCACAATGTGTTTTTGAATGAAATGATTTGCAACTTTCTATGCCTAGGGAGTTAGACGGGAAATCCCAATATTTTGTTGGAATCTTGAGATTAGCATACATTTGTAAGCATCCTTATACTATGATTCCATTATCTTCAGATTTATTAATTTAAGGATATCTAGATCTATCGTTTTTCTTGGTAAGGATCAATGTAGTTTTTGTTGAAAGGGTCAATTTTGGAAAAATGTTGGCTTGAATAATTGTAGCTCGAACATGATAACATTGGACTTTGTCAAAAAAACTTACCAAATATTATGGAAATTGTTTATTATATTACTTTTACTTTTAATATCCCTACACTAAATTGATAATGTGTTTATGCAATGCTCCAGGATTCTAATCACAACTTTGCATAAAAGTATAACCTGCAAAAATATTGGAAACCCATTGATTGTCTGACTTTGATAATAGGTTATAGTTATAGGCACTCATATCTTATCATTCCATTCTCTATAAATTACTTTATTCAGATGTGGGGAGCTATTATTTTTCTAAAGGCCAATAATTTGTTTGAACAAAGTTGTAGAATTTGTAAAAATAAAACCTAAGTGATTATGGGTGGTATGTCGATCTAGGAGTTCGATAAATGCAATTTCAGCTTATTTTTAAGTTTATCTATGCTAGTTATTTGTATTTTATGCACCTCATAAGAAAATTACAATGTGTCCTTGAACGGAACTAAAATGTGAATTGTAACTTGCAAGAATACTCTAACTTTGACTAGGATTGCAAAAAATTCAATTCTTTTGGACTCTTGATATGTAGTTACCCAACTTGATATGTGGTTTCCTATGTGCAAGACACTCGACTGTTAGTACAACTACCAACCAAGACAAAGGGTTTTCCTGTAGAGTACAACACCTATCCCATTCCTCGACCACAAGGACCTCACAGTAGACAACTATTGGCTGACCATTCCTTGAGCGAATTAGCCACTTGTTCATTTAATGTGTAATAGTGGAGTGAACTAGCCAACTGCAACTTGTTTTATGGACATTGGGATAGAGGGGCACCAACTGAAAATTGTTTTATAGAATGCAGGACATATGAGAGTGATAAATTTTCATAGTGTCTATATATGCAGGTTGCTTCTTCTTGATAGTTTTGCAATGAGGGATTATACTCTCTTGGGTTTGATCAGAGCAACCGGGACATGGGAATCATTTGAGCTAGCAACAAGGCACACAATAAAGGGATGGGAAGAATCTGAGCTAGTAGCAAGGAATACAACAAAATTTCTGTTAGCATCCTCTATCAATAGGTTTCATTTTTCATGATTGACAGTGGAAGTGCCAAAAATGTTCATCCTTTTCATGCTGCAAAAGTTCCATTTTTGAAGAATTTCATAGTTAAGGGAGGGCCAAATAGCTTAATCTTGGGCTCCCTAGGTTTAAATTGCTTGTTTTAGATGATAAAGAAAGAAAATCTGTCCAAACTGTGTAAACTTGGTAGATTGTTAGCTAGGTAGAGAATTAAGGAGCCCAACTGCTTAATTTGGGCCCTTGGAAGAAATAAGGGTAGTTTTTAGATAGGGGGGCAGTTTAAAAAGAAAAAGGCAATTGGGTTTTGCAAGTCTAAGTGCACCCTTCCTGAAGTAATAAAAAATGCTAGGTTTATTAGGTTGGGTAGGTAGCCTGGGGTTGCAGAAGCAAGATCATCTTCAACTTTTGACCTAAACAAAGAAAGCTCATCTCATTTGAAACAGGAGTACCAAGGCATTATTTGATGGCAAGGTTTGGAAGCATGTCTAACTCCCCCTTCATCCTATCAGAAATCATTCACTAACATTCCCTTAAGGACTTTGGCATCTCCCCAAAAAGTCCATTTTCACTCCCTTCTGGTTGAGAACCAAGTTGACTCCTAAAGTTAACTTACTGAAAAGAAGCCACATTTCTTGTGTAAAAATAATCTTTACACAATCCATCATTTCCCTTACATTTCCACTTCACCAAGTCATATTAACTCCTAATTCTACTATATAGCTCCCTAATTACTTTCCCATCACTATTCTAAAAAAAAAAAAAAACTATATAAAAAACCCAAAAAATATTAAATATCCCACCCTATGGCAACTATAGCCTAATAACAAAAGTCGGGAAATATTAGGTTCGTTTGGGATCTAGTATTAGCCTATCCACGCCCACTTACCCTTGGGATTTGTTTAAACTTATGGTTAAATAAATAACCAAACTATACCACACCTCGTGCATGCGTAACATATGGATTTCATTGATATTTGATCAATGAACAACCATGACCCTGAATGCACATTTAACCCATAAACCTAAGGTTTTAACCACCCGAAGCCACAAATAGTTAACCATTATCAAGCACGTTTCTCCACTAAACCCCGTTCATTTTGCCTTCTCGTCCACCGTCGGATCTGCTCTCCCAGATCCAACCACCCTCATACATATTGGGCACCCCTTCATGGCGATACTATAGTATCCGATGGATGAAGGTTTCACCGTCGTACACCGGGACAGCTTTCGGCCACCTATTGCATCGGGCCACCCCCAACGCATACCGCTCCCATACCAAAAGTGGTCCGACGCAAACCACTTACCGTCGTCCCCTGTCGCTTACGTCACTGTATGACATTGCCACCATGTTGCCGCCACATTGCTGCTGCATTGCCGCCACGTCACCTGCCACTATACTATGCATGCACCATGTCACCCACTAACATCATCACCCCACCACCGTGTCATGCTGACATCATCATCCACGTCAACCACCACGTCATCTTCATACCCGCTACCCGACAAAAAATACGTCATGATGACATCATCCAAGGAAAATGCCAAAAAGCGCCAAATTTCCAAAATTTGGTTAAAAGTCAGGAAAACGACTATTTTGGTTTATTTTTGTGTTCGCTGTGTAAACGACGTGCATGCATTTTTCCACTATTTTTCACTCCCGGAGCTTCTACAGACTGTCAACCTGCAATCCTGCTCTGCAAAAACGCTCCGCAGCTCAACCTGTACCTGTCCAAGTACCCTTAGCGCCCTCCAAAGAGGTATTTATCTGCATTTCACCCGAAGCCCTATTTTTCTCTTCTCTGTTCAAAACTACCGAAAGTACCTGCATTTTTCTCCATTAACACTCCTACCAATCCTCCCCTGCTCGTCATTTCTTATTTGAGCTGGTAATTCACAACAATATTACAAATTTCAACTAATCTCCTCTCCAAATGAGCTATTCCAACACTGTGTTCGTCTATATTCGCTCACAAACTCCACAAATCGCTCAAACTTTGAGTTAATTCAGCTGAGCTCCCTGTTCCGATTAAGTGCAACCTATTTTCCTAAAGGGAAACCCTCAGTTTCCCTTTCCTCTTTGCAGACTTGTGCCCCTTTGGGCTAAATTCAACTCCACTTCCTATTCTTGTTTGACACCTACATTGCCATCCATACTAGCACTGCCAGATATGGAGACTCCAGTGGCCTTGAACATTGCTCTTTTAAATGCTCCACATATGGACTTAGAGTGGCTACCATTAGCAGACAGAGACTTTCAGATCAGAGACATGATGGGCCTTTCTTCTCACCTCAAAACCGTGGGCCAATTCAAACACAATCACATGAATGAAACTGATATTTTGGGGATTTGGCAATCCAATATGCCCCTCTATTACCTTCCAGAAGTCAATGTGCTCCCTGATTTCATCCACCTATGCCATGCACACTATGAACCCACTTTGAGGGAAATTATCAAGCTAGATGGGTCTGTGCTCTTCTATATCACTCCTAAAACTATAAATGAAATGTTGAACTTTGAGCCTCCTCAGAGTTTGGTTCCCCTCATAATGAAACTTTTGGTGGATCAGGGTGCAAGGCTCTCCAACGAAGAAATATCAAGAGTTAGTCAGCTATTTATGAAGCCAGAATGCCAATATGATCATCCTCCTCCCTATCATCAGGTTTCATTTAATGAAACAGGCCATCTCATGGTGGACATGATTTCATACATATTAGGATGTAAAGCAGGAGAATTTGTGGATGAGACTGTATTCTTTCTCCTAACTATATTCACCCCAGGGCAGCCCCCTGCTATCATGTATGACTATGCCACATTCATAGCAAACAAAATACATGAACAATTCATGATGATGGAGAGAAAAAGATTGTTTAAATACACTTCTTATATATATCACTTATTGCTCTACTACCACCCAGATAGTTTCAAGGTTCTGCTCAGGAGATTAGACCCAAAGGGAGAGAGGAGATCTGTTTTGTATTGGACCTTGGTTTTCCATTAAGTCCACCATTCTCCATACACATATTGTGAGTTTATTGACCTATTCATTTACCCTACTACTTGCCTATTGATGGTGACTCCTCCTACCAGGCTTACTGTTGAAATGCAAAGGATCTTACATCTTTCTAAAGGCTACAACATTGGTGATTGGTATTTCTACCAAAACCACATAGTAATCAGAATTTATGAGTGCGAGTTGTCTCCCTACAAGCTGCCAAGATATGTCCCTATGAGACTTTTTGCCTTGGAATATTTCAGGAAATTTAGTCATATAGACTTAACCCATTTTCATGGAAAAAACAAGAAGGCACAGCTTATAATCAAACACTAGTTGGGTCCCTTTGTTTTCAACAAAAGGGAAGAAGCATGGAAAGATGAAGACAACATGCTAGGGCAAGAACTCATGCTGAAACATAGTTTCTGCTGGGCACCATATGACCCTGAACACTTCATAAGCCTTAGAAGAATCAAACATAGGCTTTCAGGATATGTGCACCAGCTACTCCCCCACGTTTAACAATATGCCAATCAACTAGAATGGGTAGAAGCACCTTAGATGATGAAGAGCCCTCTGAAGAAGAAAAATTAGAGACAGACATGAAAGAAATTGAGAAACAGAGTGACTTGGATTATGTTGCAAAGGTCACCTTCACACAGCCTCAACCAGTGGGAGCAAGCACATCAACTGCTACTTCAAGGAAGCCTACTAAAGAGGCCATATCATCAGCAAAAAAGGGTCAAGAGCAAAACCCTTTAACACAGACAGGAGCACCTGAAATCCCTGCGTTGCAAACTCCTCACAATGAGAAAAGAGGAAAAAATAGGGATAGAACAGATGAGACACCCACAGGGACATTCACGGACCAGCAAGGAGAAAAAAGGCAGAGGCTAAACCCCTATGCCAAGGAGGAAATCACTAAAGATACTGTGAGAAACATCAGGGGTGAGGGGACTTCTGAGCAGTAGATCCCTCCTATTTTGGAAACATCGACCAACTCCTTTCAGCAGGGGCAAGAGAGACAACCAGGAGGGGAGGTTTCATCCTCCAAACAACAGACCCAAAGGAGCTCAGACATAAAGAAGGCATTCACAGAGATTAAAGATAAGAACGAGCTAATAAGGTTCCAGCTTTAGAACCAATTGATGAGAATGGCACCAACAAATTAGCAGAGGCTAATGGCAGCCTATGATATAGAAGCAGGGAAGATGACACTCAGTCACTTCAGACCTACTACTTAGCAGCCACAATCAGCTGCAGATTAAATTAGAACTAATCTGGAGGTACTAGCAAAAGGTATACATCCTCTGGACCAGATTGAATTGCATAAACAGATTGGAGAAATTGTGTGTTCTACACTGGTAGACAAGGCTCTTTTGGCCCAGAGATTGCAGAACTCTCTATACAACACTTCTACCCAGTTAGAGCTGGAAAAGGCCTGTTACACTGAATTTTGTCACCCTGACTATTTGCAGTATGTGGCCTCATCAATAGCCACATTGTCCTCTTTGTCAAGCCCCATACCTCTGCTCTTCATGTCAAAAC
>APFE031292943.1:0-17872 GCA_000404065.3 Pinus taeda
TTTCTTCCGCTACCTCTTCCTCTCCCTTTCCCTCTTCCCCACTTCCTCCACATTATCTCTCACCTTTCCCTCCTTTCCTCTCCCTTTCCCACTTCAAATCTTTCATAATATCTACAACACATTATACTATTACACTCAAATAATGTTAAAAAAACTACCTCTGAATGAGGAAATAATATTGCAAGATGCAATAATATACCTAGCATGGTGTAAATTTAAGGGAGTGAGTATGTAACTCCCTCCCTTGTATGTAAAATTTTGATAACCTAAGCTGGTAAAATCTAGGCATAACGTGTAACAAGAAAATTAAATACTTTATGAAATAAATAAAATAATTAATCACTTGGAAAAGCGAGACACGAAGAGAGGAGATTATTTCCAAATCCCATGGAGAATGGGAGTGGATAATCCTTTCATGATAAGGCTTCTAGATCTAGATCTAGACAAGCTTAATGGATTTCTAGATAAATATCCATTAATCTACTTATATGATAAAGATGATAAGTTATGAAGAAACATATAATCCTTGTGGGAGATAAAGGCAACCTTTTATGAGCAAAAGCCTCGTGGGAGATAAAGATGACATTTCTAGGAAAAGCCTAGACAAATGGATAAAAAGATCCATAAAAGTGGGATGACACTAATGGGAACCATATCAAGAAGGAGGGTATTAAATACCCATGGAAGAGATCAAGATGAGGCATTTGATCAATGGAAAGAACTCTTGGCTCGAGGTTGAACTCGAAGTAGGTAGTTCTAGGTTAGGTGGTGACGCTCACTTTTCAAGGTGACATTATTTCAATTTCTTTCGTCAAATTCCATTGCATGGCATGTGTTGTATGTTGTTCCTTACCTTGTACATCATTGAATTCTCTCAACTGATCCATGATAGGCCTTTTGCACTATGAATTACATCTACTAAAGGTCTTATTACCTATTTATTCACTATGATTAGTATTTCATAAGATATGACATTGGGACTATGAACTTCTTAAATGGGAAAACTAAAAATTGTATTTTTGACAGTGTCTCAATTCATGCTTGAGTAAAATCCTCAAGAGGAACGAAACTCGAATGCCAGATCTTGAATGATCATGATTTATTCCTTCCCCTATGATGTGATGTATGCATGAGTAGAATTGCAGGTGTTAACTTTGTCTGTGGGATGATTATATATGGACGCATGTGATAACTATTACATATAAGTTTAAGCTAAGTGAGATTTAGTGAATGAACATAATATGTGGTATTAATATTGGGTCAAGGAGGTATGTGACAATATACATGTCAGATTTTGTTAATGTTTGTTGATGTATGTTTTTATGTGTAGGTGGCTTTTTCAATGTTTTTCTTGTCAATATATGTTCTTAAATATTATATTCCATTGCATTTGAAATTGTATTTATTCGAAATTGCTTAAGTATGTTTACAAAGAGTTTTGTCAATAAATGCTTCTGTTTGTTATGTTGATTTGTATTAGTGATTAAGTCTATTATAAACTTGAAGGTATGTATTTTATATAGATTTGGTGAAGTCTTATCTTTTTATTGTATCATTTTTTAATGTTTATTTATTATATTCAATTTTACTTATAATTTGATATTTCTAATTTTTGCTTACTTTTAAAAATGTATTTAGTTAAGATATATTTTTATATTTCTATAATTGTTAAAATCTATAAATTTAATTGAAAGTCACAATATAAATATTAATATTTTTTTTTCTAAGTAAAACTGATCTATTAATAAAAACATAATGTACAAAGAGGCACTGGCCTTTGCGGTACTAGGTCAGCTATATAACCATTTTAAACAGCAAGTCTTGATATCGGAACTACCCCAGTTGGGGAAACCAGTCTGAGAACGAGATAAGGAAACTTCATTTTACCCATGTAGGGGCTATAGTTCCAGAATTCAAAATTTTTAACCAAAATTAACATTGTGTCAATACTATAAAATTCAAAAAGGCAGCGACAGTAAAACCCACAGTATAGTTCAAAATTAACCACAGTAAAACAACTCAAGAGAACCAAAACTCAGAAACCGAGCTGGACGCGAGACTCAATATTGACTATAGTGAAACTAAAATAAACAAAACCGAACTCAAAACCCAACACATGACCTGGCATGCAGCAGCTAGGTGGCTTAGTTTGGTGACTTATCTTCCACGATCAAACATCGGCCATATTCTTCTGAACCAGTTTCTGTTGATTGCTTGCCACCTACAATTTCCTCCACTTGAATTCCTTTGTCTTTACGGGTGGTTTCACCTCCCAGAGTCTATTGTCTGCTGTTGGACACATGGTCCATGTCTCTCAGCAGGTGGTTAGAGCTCCGCTCCCCCTGACAGTTGATGAGCGATGGAGGAGCCTGGTTCATTTATGGGCTAAGCTGTAGTTTGGGGCATGAGTTAGTTACCTCTTTGAAGTCCTCCATGATGGTGGCAATGATGGTTGGCCTATCCATGGAGCAGTGAAACCATAATTGAGTTCGCTGGGAAGAAGCAGTGGAAGTGGTGTGCTAGGTGATTCCACCTAAACGCCGAACCTCGTGGCTGCCCAATCTACCTCGACCACTGCGGGAGTATGGGTATCTACCAAGGAGGTGGGAAGTGGAAGAGATTGGGGGTGGGGAGGCAGATGGGAGGTGGAGACAGAAGGGGTAGAGATGAAGGGTGAGTGGTGCCACCCCAACTACCACCTCGCCTGCACCTCATTCTATGGCGTTGGTGCATGGTACTCCAAATAGAAAGTTGCAGTGAGCATTGTGTTTCAGGATCAGGAGGTAGGGCAAGAATGATGAAGGGGATGTTGAGAGGGATAGGCGAGTTCAAATCTATGCCAGAGAGAGGGGCCGAGACCTCAAAATGCAGGTTGCAGAGAAAGGATTGAGAAAAATGATGACCATTGCCCAGGTT
Organism: Pinus taeda; assembly: GCA_000404065.3. Lineage (NCBI taxonomy): Eukaryota > Viridiplantae > Streptophyta > Pinopsida > Pinales > Pinaceae > Pinus > Pinus taeda. The sequence continues at coordinate 2,917 of APFE031292943.1, forward strand.
GACGCAGTAGAGGAGTCTGCAACGTCTTCTCATAGTAGTGCGAACGCTCAACTCTGGTGCATAAGGGTGGCAAGAGCAACTAAGAGGCTAAATGAGTGATTATAGGGGGCTTGGATCCATATTTCTGAAATTGCAGAGAATTTCTCGGTTTTCACAATTGGTTAATGGCACTGATCGAGGAGCTGGACCTACCTTAATTTCCCATAGGGGAAGGCGTAGGTTGCCATAAGGATCAGCCACCTACTTGTTTGGTAGTCGATGTACATTAATTGCTCATCTAACACCCGTATCCAGGGAATATAAATATAAATATTATAGTTTACATATCTTTTTTATATTTTTAACCTTATGTTTTTCATATTTTTAATATGTTTTTTTTCTATTTTTTTACATATACCATTCCAAACATTAATAAGTTAATAAAAACATTTACAATAAATTATAAATGTTTTGATAATAAAACATTAAGAGAAAACATAATTAGTAATCATTTTTAATAAATAATACTACTACAACAATAATAATATCATTAATGCAAAATTTTATCATAATTTATTTTAATTTTGATTAGCGTTAATAAATTAATATGTTTTAAAAATATATCCATTAACATGATTAATCATATAACATATTAAATCAATATAATTAAATCATCTAGACATGTTGATATGTTAAAAACATCATATCAACAATGCAAAGTTTTTGGGGCACATAAACTTCCACCATCAAGTGGTTGACCTTGTTAGTAGATATTATAATATTGAAGCAAAGAGAATCTTTTCTAATTGTTAACGCAAATTATCATAACAAATATTTCCCAATAGTATAATTTTATATAGTATAAATTTTATCCATTGTAAAATATAACATTTGAAACAAATGAAAATAAATCATTCACCACATTATTATATAAGGAAATATTAATTTAATCAAACAATTTCATGAAAAATTTGACCCAAGCTTCCCTTAAGAAAGAAAATGTCACGATCCCACCCCTTCTAGTATCTTTACACTTGAAGACAAATTTTACTAATCAATGCCTTATTTTAGTCCTCATCCCTAGCACTACATGGTTTGCTAATTGAATTGGTAAAAGTCATTTTAAGAGAAGAAGATGTATTCGATACATTTCTTATTCATCACTTGATACAATGTGTTTATGATGTTTCAACATACACAATGCAAACATACAAATATCATAATAATTTTCATTTAAAAACTCATCTACCATGTATAATTATTCTTCATATCTAATAAAATATATGTACATATATATAACAAGAATTGTGAAATTTTAATGTGTAGGAACATTTTGTCCAATGTAAAACATATATTTTATAAGTAGTGTAATTTATAAAATGTTACATAAAATATATTAAATTAACTATTTATTGTGTATTAAATTAATAATATGATAAAAGTGAAATACGTAATTATTCTTTATATGTCCAATTAGAAAGGAGAATATAACTAGGTCATTTTGTCCAACATAATTTGTAAAATAGTGCATACACAATGTTAAATTCAGTCAATATAATAAAAAAGAAAGACATAATTATTCTTCACACATCCAATGAAAAAAGAATTGAAATTTTTTCCAGCATGAAATATCACCCTATAAGAAATATAATTTTTTTTTTTGTAAGTTGAGGAGTTGTCATTTTCTATTATCAACGAAACCATTACAGATCTAAGGTGGTCTCAACCCACCCCGCGGGGAAACCGGGTTTATTGACCACCTATAGTTTTTGACTGCTAACCAAAAATAAAAGGTTTTCAATCTGTCTTTCCATGCTTTATACACATTAGCCTTGTAACTGTTACTACTGACATATATCTGCAAGTAAATATGATCATAAACCCTATGCATAGCTAAAACAAAACTAAGATTTGCAATTTCTAACTACATCGGGAAACATGCCTTTCTTAATTGTTCTCCAGCGACCTCTTGCTGCTTCTTCTCCTTTTTTATCACCAAGCCGTTCGAATCAAGCTGTTGTTGTAGATCTTCCAGCCTCTTTTCTTGCACGAGCAGGGTGATTACAATATTCTTCAGCTCTTTCTTCAAGTTTGGAATTCCCTGTGACAATTCAGCCATTTCCACAGCTATCTGCTCCATGGCTTTGGCCATGAGTCTTTTCATGACCCAATATAGGTGCAGCAACTGCTTATATAGTGTCGTTCGACCTCGGGTGTACCCTGGATCTGGCATGAGATGCATCCAGTCCTCCATTTCTTCCTCTGACTGTGCCTAGATGGCCTATTCCTCCCAATGCTCTATTATCCTTCTAATTTTTGGGTTGGTCCTCTCATTGTATTCTCTCTCTGCTATTCTAACCCTAGTCTCTATGGTCTGCCTGCCCTGTCTTCCTTCGGCTCCCACTCCGGTCTCCCCATCTTCCTCAGTGCCTTCACGACAGTGGCGGCCCCGTCTGCTGCGTCCTTCTGCTATTCCTTGTCTTCTCTGGCCACCCCTGCCACGGCGACCTCTCCCTCTCCTCCGTCTGCCTCTTCCTTCCTCGGCTTCCATCCTCGGCCTTCTTTCTTCTTCCTCCCGATTTCCTTTCGCATCTTTGTTTCCTGTTCTTTTCGTGTTTCGGTCGCTATTATTTATTTCCTGCGCAACCTTCTCCGGGTCGTCTGCAATGTCTTCGCTCTCGCCCTCAGAGACTTCATAGACAGGAATGTAGTAGTACTCGGGCATCTCTTCCATTTTTCGTTTGCCCTTCGCGTCCATGTCTCCTCATCCCTGGTCTCCATCCCCTCCACTGCTTCTCATCCACCTTCATGCCGCCCTGCTACCCTCTGCTTCCATGCTGTCTCTACTTCCTTGCTTCAAACTGTGCTTCTCCGCTCTTTCTTCTTGGCTCCCAGAGCTTCCCACTCTCCTCGCTGTATAACTCCTCTTAATTTTGCTCTTTCCTGTTTCACTGCGAGCCTTTTCTCGCGTTCCACTCCGCCACCTTTCCTTCCTGGTATCTCCCCCCTGCATGCCTTTAAATCTCAAATCCCTGTCCACTCTGTTGGACCCTATCCCCATGCAATCATACCTCAGGCTTGTTTCTGGAAACCTGTCAGCTCCACTGTCGATTGCCTGTACCCGGATGTCCTTTCGTCCTAATCGGGGATCCTTCTCACCGATCCACTTTCCTATAAAAATCATGTTTTGAAACTCGCCTGCAGTCACTTGCCTCATCCACTGTCGTTTCTTAATTACGCTCCCTTCCACGTTGCTCAATGCGATCGGGTGTATAAGAAATATAATTTTTAAAATGGTACATACACCATATTTAATTGAGTTTTTCCCTTTTATTAAATTGACTATATAATAAAAACAAAAGGAAATTTTAAATAACAAAGTAATGTTTACACTTAAGGTATTAGGTGCATCTAAGCACAAAAGAGTCCAGTGTGAGACAATTCTATTAATAGAATCCCATTAGTGGGAAAATTCTTATTCCATTCAACTTTAGAGTTGACTCCATCCTAGGCTTCGCCTACCTCATAAAATAAAAAGATAATTCATTCAAATAATTTAATTTAACTTTCATATAGTTGTTTCTCAGGTCCTTCCAATAATTATGCAACATCAAAAAAAGTAACATTTATCAAATATTTTGCAATTTGAATAACAATATCAAAAATACATATATGCATGGTTATAATACATGCACTTTACCATTAACATGAAAATGAAAATGATCTCAAGTAAAAATTGCATACAACATGACACTTCAAAAGATTAATTTTCCCATGCTCATACCAAAAATAATTTTCTCGCCCTTGGGGTGACTCTAAAACCATGTAAAGAAAGTTACATATTTGATTTGAAACCTTGTGATCCTTATAGTTGTTGTATAGTATTTGTATAGTCATATTTCTAACTTACATAATTGCAATCTTTCTATCAAAAGGGGAGATATATATATTGAGCGGGATTCATGGTTAAGAAATGTGCTTCCTCATATCAGACCACATGTTTAAATATAGAGGGGGATATGTCCACCATATATTTTAGCAATCAAATAGGTCGAGGATGATAGGTATTTTGTCACACAAAAAGGTGATATCATACATCAATTTGGTGCTTATGCTTGACTATGACCTCCAAATTATATTATTGTTATTATTATTTATCTAACCTCTCCAAAAGAGACATTGTCACATTTTGTATTATTATTAATGTCAATAAGGAATATTTTCATTAACGTCTATAAATATGTGTTTCACATCGTAATTATTTAGCTTAAAATATTGAATTTCCATACTTAAATATCAGAGTAGTATAATTATTCAAGGAAAGATTGAAATTATTATATATAAATATATGAATTACTATGATGGATGTCATCCACAATAGTGTGGTGAAGCATCCCATAGTTTTCCACACAAGGTTGCATATATCTCGTTAATGCTATGAGAAATCATGCAAAATCCAGTGATGCTTGGCATGACCATAACTTGGTTAAGCTACCACCGTAGACATGCGTACATAGGCGGATTGGAGCAGTGAATGGGAAATTAAATTTAATAGAAAAGGTAGATACATTACGTTGAAATTTTAATCATGTGTTTCTTGTATTGAATTATGAATTTGAATTTGTATGCACAATGTAGATTTTAATTTGCATATTGTGTGTATGTGTGTGTGTGTGTTTTAAAGCTACATAAGCATACTTGAGTGTTTTCTTGTGTTGACTTGAAATTGTATCATGTGCAATTACTTATTTGAAATTGTATGTTGTGTGTTTAGTCGAATTTGTATATTGTGTGTTTGTTTGAACTTGTACTCTGTATGTTCCTTTATTTGAAATTGCATATTTATGTGTGAGTCATTGTGTGAATGTTTATTTATGAATATTTGTATTGTATGTGGCTTATAATTGTAATTATGTGTTTGTTGTATTGTATTGTGATTGTAATTAATTTCATACCACAAATTTCAATTTGTATATGAAATGTATGTTTTACTTTGTATAATGTGTGTTTTCTTATTTAATGTTGCATTTTCATATTTGACTATTTTTTTTTTGTATTGAATTGAAATTGTATGATGTGTGTTTCCTTATTTGTAATTATACATTATGTGTTTTTCTGTTTGAATTTGTATTTTGTGTTTCATATTTAAAAATTTAAAATTCTATGTTTTCTTATTTAAATTTGTATTTTGTGTCTTCCTTGAAATTGCATATACATGTGTGAATTTGTTTTCTCAATGTTTGTTGATGTATGTTTGTATGTGCAGGCAGTTTTTCAATGTTTTTTTGTTAATGTAGGAGTCTAAATTTTATATTCCATTGCATTTATTTGAAATTGCTTAATTATGTTTACAAAGTGTTTTGTCAATAAATGCTTCTGTTTGTTATGTTGATTTGTATTAGTGACGAATTCTATTATAAGCTTGAGTATATGTATTTTATATAGATTTGGTTAAGTCTTATGGTTTTAATATATTATGTTTTAATGTTTATTTATTATATCGAATTTTACTATAATTTGAGAATTTCACCTCGTCCCACGATAGAGTAGTTTTTCCCTGCAGTTGGTAAATAGTGAGGCATGCCTTTAAATAACTCTCATAGTCGTATACTTGGAAATGCTTAATCATGTTCAGCAACCATGGCTTTGCACCCTCCTCTCTTGCTCCATCAAAAGTATGGGGTTTGATCTTCCTAAACTCCTCTTGTAACTCCATTTTCTTCTTTCCCCTACATGCTTTTTGGGCGCTACGATCTGACTCTTCTCTACTTCCAGATTTTTCAGATTCTATCCCATTATTTTTTCTCTTTAATCCTTCTATATATACACTTTTGTGGTTGGATTTCTCAGTCTAGTCTCTAATTAGATTTACGTTCTCCTCACTCGTTTTCAAAAACTGCTCATTGTTATTCCAATGTTGTAGTATTTCCTATTGCAGATTCCTTACTATATCCACAAGGTGGGAAGGAAATGTAGTTCTACCTTCCACCAGTTCCACACACAAATCTTCCCCACCAACAATAGCTAGAGGAGAGTTCTCCATTATTGCACAATACTCAGCTTCCTATGAAACATACCAACTAATATCAGAAATTTTCATTTACTACTAGTCATGTGCATTTAGTAACTAGTGGTGGTGCCTTTTCTCAAGCCCAGTACAGTAAGTGCAGTAACTTGGGCTCTAATACCATTTTTCAGATACCAACCTAAAATAACCTTCATCCTTTCATATTCACAACTTTTTTTTCTTTCATGTTATATAAGATATGAAATAAACTATTTAGGATGCATCACCTATATGATCTCATATGTACTACTTTATACATGTTCTATATTATTCTTAATCCTATCTTGATGTATCTCTCTATTGCATTTGTTTAATATTAAATACTTAGATTAATCTTGGTGTGAATAAAGATTGAGTTTATTAATTTAGTGGATGTTTTTAATGGCAATTGTCCAACTATTGTTGAAGTATATTTGTAATCCATACTCTTTAGCATGGATCCTACCAACCTTAGATGGTTACCATGTTATTTCTTAATGGTTTGATCACTCAATTGTTTTCTAACATTCACTAGGCCCCTTCATAATTTACATTGGCTCGAATGTTAATCTTGTTGCTAATGGGCACATAGTTACTCTGGTTTTCGGTTCAAATCACCTATTTTATGGTGTTAAGACATTGTTGTTAATACTTCCATGCATGTACTAAATTTTGGCAAGTTGACACAACCTTCCGCTGTACCCTCCACCACTTACTTGCTTACTCCATGCATCCTAATTCACATGAACATACCCGACAACACTTGGCCTTCAACCTTGTCCAAATGCGACCTCAATGACTCAGATCCTTGGTGTCACACCCCCAATTCTTTTTTTGTTAAATTGGCCAGGTGTGTCAATGCCTAAGTAGTTAACATATTTCATTGTTAGCTTACTTTACGAACTACACCTTCAAGATTCATTATAAACATGAATAACATCATAATGTGCGGAAACCATTATTATAAGAACATGATAAAATAGCAGCTTGAACACAATCATATGCAAGAGAAATTCTTTTATTATATATATGAAGATTTTGTACAATGGCCAGGAGCTAGGCTCCACCGGCGTTTTACCCGGATTGGGCGCCCACCTGTGCAAGAGCGCACGGTGGTCTCACCTCAACCTCAAACCAAAATACAACATATAAACCAAGACAAGTTTTCCTTTGCCCAAGAGGGTGGGCGCGCCCGTGCACAACCCACACCAACTGCAATCCAAAACTCTTGTCACACCTTGGTGGGCAGGCGCCTTAAAACACCTTCCACCCGCGCCCTCGATTTCATGCACAAGTCTGTGTAGACCGCCTATTAGGTGAGCGCATAGCCTGCACCTTGCTACAACTCTATCTCCCTTGCTTGCAATTTTCCTTGACCGAAGAGCGACTTGCTTGGTGATCATTTGCCATGCCTCATCGCTATGTTTATACCTCGTTGTGTGTGGAGGTTGTGCCTCTAGCCGACCCTTCGTTCATAATGCCAACCGTGAACACCATCAAACAATGCGATGTTGTATGCGGGTCGGCCCGCCCATGGTGCGGGTCCACCCCCCAACTCGCTCCATATTCACTTTCGTCCTTGGTCGGCTAGCTCGGCAAGTCCTCCAACTCACCATATAAACCTACGAATACCCATTCATCCATGCATATGCCACGCCTTGATCGCTCGTGGTTCTTATTTCATGCCTTAGTCACATTCTGAAGTAGGTGGAGCGCATGCCGGGTCGCTCAACAACCACAGGGCATTACATCCTCCCCCACTCAAAATCATTGTCGCCCTCGACAATCCCGACTACCTCAATATCCTCTGTTCATACTTCGTAATCTTCTTCTTCCATATCCAAAGTGAGTCCTCCTATTCCCAGCTCTCTTCCTCCGGTGCATTCTTCCATCTGAAAAGATACTCCCATTTCATGTGGCAACCAATCCCTATAGTTCTGAAGCTCAAAATCTTATCCAACTCCAGTCCTGCCTTGTCCACAATCCCGGCTGGTCCTCTCGGCGGTTCAGCTCTCTCTGGATGATCAGCATCAAGTCTGTATCTCTTCAACTTACTAATGTGAAAAACTAGATGCTTCATGTGCATATGGTGTGAAAGCTCCAGCTCATAACCAACTTCCCCCACTCTCTTCTTCACTCGAAATGGTCCCTCATACTTCCGTGTCAGTTTGCTCGCAGTCCCCTTGGTTGGCTGAAACTGCTCCCTGGTAATCCTAAGAAACACCATATCTCCCACACTAAAGTGCGCATCCTGTCTTCCTCGATCAGCATATTTCTTCATTCTCCTTGCAGCATCGTGCAAGCGCAACTGTGCCAACTCCAAGGTCCCCTCCCAAGCCTTCATGAACTTCTTCACGTGAGGACTCCTCAAAAAACCTCCTGTCACTACGGTATGTGGTGCAACCGGCATCTGCCCATTCACCAACTTAAATGGACTATACCCCGTGCAGAACTCTTTTGAATATTGTAGCTGAACTGAGCAATATCCAAGAGTTCAGGTCAATTCTTCTGATCAGCCATCACATAATGTCTCAAGTAGTCCTCCAACAATGCGTTGAACCTCTCAATCTATCCATCTGTCTACAGATGGTAACTAGAACTCATCAACAACTCAGTCCCGACTAACTTGAACAATGTGGTCCAAAATTTGCCTGTAAAACATGGATCTCTATTTGACACAATGCTCAATGGCATCCCCCAATACTTCACTATGTTCTTAAAGAACAACTCCGTAGTCCGCTTGGCTCCACAAGGCATCTTTGTAGGAACAAAGACAACACACTTGGAAAAATGATCAACCACGACCATGATCGCATTATACCCCTGAACCTGTGGTAACTGAGTGATGAAGTCCATCGAGACACTCATCCATGGCCTCTCAGGAATCGGTAAAGACTGCAACAGTCCTCCTTTCTTTTCAGTATCTAATTTGTCCTGCTGACAAATGATGCACGTATGTACGTACTCCTCCACATCCTCTCACATCTTCTCCCAAAAGAATCCTCTCTCCAACAATGCCAAAGAACGACGTTGCCCTAGGTGGCCAGCCCACGATGAGTCGTGGCACTCCTTCAAAAGATTCCTCCTGAGTCTAGATGAATTTGGAACATAGAGTCGGTTTCCAAAGAAAAAGAACTCGTCCCGCAGAAAGAACTTTCGTGTCTTCCCCTCCTTTATCTGCTTCACTATATTCTATGCCAAAGTATCGGTTTCAACACTTTCCTTGAGCTTAATCTGCATCTCTTCTGACATCTGAATTCGGCTCCTACTCCTTGCTGCCTAGTCTTCACCTTCCAATGCTACAAGTTGTCCCTCCCTACTAAGGGCATCTTCTACCGCATTGTGTCTCCCCAGTCTATACTCGATAGTCATGTTCAATTCTACCAAGAAGTCCTACCAACAAGCTTGCTTCGCAGAAAGCTTCGGTTGTGATGCAAAATAACTTGCTGCAACATTGTTAGTCTTGACAACAAACAACTTCCCAATCAGGTAATGCCTCCACACATGAAGACAGTGAATGATTGCAGTCATCTCCTTCTCATGAAATGGATACCTTTGTTCCCTATCCTGCAACTTCCGACTCTCATACACCACCGGATGCCCATCCTGCATAAGAACACCTCCTATAGCAAAATCTGAAGCATCAGTGTGTACCTCAAACAGTCTCTCGAAGTCAGGCAACTTCAGTGTCAGTGTTGTAACCATCCTCTTCTTCAAGTCATCAAATGCCTTTTGACATTTATCGGTCCAACACCACCTCTTGTCTTTCTTCAATAGGTATGTCAATGCCAATGTCACCTTGGAGTACCCCTCTACAAACTTCCGTTGACAGTTGGTCATGCCCAAGAACACCCTCATCTCATGGACATTCTTCAGTTCAACCCAGTCCTCAATCGCCTTCACTCTGCTCGACTCCATCCGTATGTACCCTTGACCAAAAATATGTCCAAGGAACGAAATCTTGGTCTGAGCGAACACACACTTAAACCTCTTCAAGAACAATTGATTTTCCCTCAATGCCTCGAACACCATCGCCAAGCGCTTCTTATGATCCTCCATCTTGTCACTGTGCACCACTATATCGTCCAAGTACACTGCTACGAACGAATCCAAGTATGGTCATAGGACATCATTCATCAAAGTGCAAAACGTAGCAGGAGCATTGCACAACCCAAACGACATAACAAGGAACTCAAAGCTACCATACCTTGTTAGTATCTCGGTCTTCTTCTCGTCTCCTTCAGCTATCCGCACCTGATAATACCCATGCCTCAAGTCCAGCTTGGAAAACACTCGGGCTTTCGCAAGCCTGTCAAAGCAATCAGCAGCCAATGGTAAAGGATACATATTCCTTACCGACTGCTTGTTCAACGAACAGTAATCACAGCACATCCATAGCTCATTTGAATCCTTCTTCTGCTGGAACAATACCGGAGCTCCATAAGGGGACCTTGAAGGTCTAATGAAACCTGCATCAGCTAACTCCTTTAGCTGTCGTTTCAACTCCTCCAACTCAGGTCTTGAAAATCGATAAGGTGCTTTAGCCGAAGGTTGCTTTCCTAGCTCAAGCTCAATGCTATGGTCCACTGCATGCCTTGGTGGAAGTTTCTTGGGTAGATCATCAGGCATCAAATCTGCATATTTGGTCAACACCTTAGAAATCTCGGCTGGACCAGGCGTCCCCACTCCATCACCTTCGACTCCCTTGAACATCACCGCATATGTCTCCATATCTGACTCCTTCATAGCCTTCTCCAAACTTAGTATAGAAACATGTTGCACCTTGACTTCCCTCCTTTGCCTATGAGTGGGTAAAGTCCAAGTTTGTGTCTATCCAACCAGCACCACCTCATCACAGAAGGGGACAAAAATAGCCCTTTTGCCCTTCAAGAAATCTTGTCCAAGTATCATATCAAATTTGTTCATCTCCATCACTGTGAACCAACTGACCCTTCCAGTCTTTTATCTACACAGGCACTTCGTGTACCAAACCTGCCACTTTAGCTCTAGAGTTCACCGCCTTGACTTCCACATTCGAGGGGAAGATCATTAGTCCAACCTTTTTTGCTAACTGTGTCGTCATGAAGTTATGAGTGCCCCCCATGTCCACCAGAGCTTGAATGGTCTTGCCATGAACCATCAAGTCCACGAAACCCAGACTATTCATCCATGATTTCTCCATAACGTTTCCCTGTATAGATGTCTGTTCTCTGCGTTCATCATCAAGTAACGGCTTCACCACCTGTGAACCTGCTCTGATACCACCTGTCACGCCCCCAATTCTTTTTTGTGTTAAATTGGCCTGGTGCGACATCGCCTAAGTAGTTAACATCTTTCATTGTTAGCTTACTTTATGAACTACGCCTTCAACATTCATTATAAACATCAATAACATCATAATATGCAGAAACCATTATTATAAGAACATGATAAAACAACATCTTGAACACAATCATACACAAGAGAGCTTCTTTTCTTATATATATGAAGATTTTGTACAATGGCCAGGAGCTAGGCTCCACCGGCGTTTTACCCAGGTTGGGCGCCCACCTGTGCAAGAGCGCATGGTGCTCTCATCTCAACCTCAAACCAAAATACAACATATAAAACAACACAAGTTTTCCTTTGCCCAAGAGGGTGGGCGCACCCATGCACAACCGACACCAACCGTAATCCAAAACTCGTGTCACACCTTGGCGGGCGGGTGCCTTAGAATGCCCTCCACCCGCGCCCTCAATTTCGTGCACAAGTCTGTGTAGACCGCTCGGCGGGCAGGCGCATAGCCTGTACCTTGCTGCGGCACTATCTCCCTTGCTCGCACTTTCCCTTGACCGAAGAGCAACTTGCTTGGTGATCATTTGCCATGCTTCATCGCTATGTTTATACCCCGTCGTGTGTGGAGGTCGCGCCTCTGGCCGACCCTTCGTTCACAACACCAACTGTGCACGCCATCAAACAATGCGATGCTCTATGCGGGTCAGCCCGCCCATGGTGCGGGTCCGCCCCCCAACTCGCTCCATATTCGCCTTCGCCCTTGGTCAGCTAGCTCGACAAGTCCTCCAACTCACCATATAAACCTACGAATTCCCATTCATCCGCACATATGCCACGCCTTGGTCACTCATGGTTCTTCTTTCATGCCTTAGTCGCATTTCGGAGTAGGTGGAGCGCGCACCCAGTCGCTCAACAACCGCAGGGCATAACACCTGGCCTCTCATCAATGACGTACATTACTTGGCCTAACCCTATCCCTTCTCACTCGTGGCAATATCCTCATTTCGTATGTCGCAGCTGGTGAGCCAAGGGTTATGGAACTCTACCTTGTGCATGCATTTCCTATTCTCTTCGAGCCTACTTATAATTTCATCGCCACCATCTATTGACTATTCCCCATAGATTTCTACCTAGCCATAGTGTCTAACACGTTGGAAGACCCATTTATATGTTTTACAATAATCTCAACCATTCAAACTTACCTTTTGTTTTATGGACAAGATTGCTCTACAAGTTGCCTAGGAGTGGAGTGGGTTTTGATGTCCCGTCATGGAACGATCTCAACATCCAACATCCTCAATAAGGGTTACTATCTCCTTAACAGTATCCTACTAGTTGTTCTTCTCATGAGACCCATGTTCTTGCTGGTCATAAGAGATTTTTCCTTTATTGTACTTCTCTTTCACTTTCCCAGATTCAACTTCAACGGGAGGTCTATGGCTGGCATTCATATTTGAGGTGATATGTTTTTCCTTTTGACATTTGGTTTATCCATCGTTATAGTTTATCTAATCAAAATATGAATCATTAACTCCCCCATCCCACTGCCCAACATTGCGATTGGTCTAGCACAGCTACACTATCTTTCTTTTCACAAGCACATTGCAATGCTTCTTATGCATCGCCAAATACTGACATGACATTCAACCCTTCCAACCTGGTTCTTCTGGATGACTCTTCCTCTATGGACACCTTACAAACAACTGAAAAAGAATTTCAGAGTTTTAATTATTTTTCTCGGTTTTGTATTGTCTTTAGTTCCATATATATTCACATATATCTATCTCTCTATCTCTCTCTATATATATTAAAATACATTAATCTTACTTAATAATCTTGTATATAACTTAAATAAACAATTTTAATATTCACAACATCTAAAACTGTCCAACATCACAAAATCTAGTCAAACCCTACTTCAGTCATGAGATCATAGCCTTTAACAAAATGTAAGTGAAAACAACCCCAAGGTGCACAAGCCAATGGTTCGAACCTAAGTTGGAAAAAAGCTGAGATGCCTTCGTCCTCTTCTCACCCATTCGAAATGATCTCAATTGTAACTTCGAGCATTCGAAAGGAACACTTTCCACGTTTAGAAAAAACACGAAATGCAAATTTTGAGGATGGTGGAGTAAGGGGAAAATCTTGAGAAGCAAAGTAGTAAGATTTTTTTCAACGGTTACACAAAATAAGAAAAGCGATTTTGAAGGATATATGAAAAAACAAGAAAGACCAGAAAAACAAATTGGACCGTTACCCTATCCGTTTGAGGAAACACACAAAAGCATCTACCCGTTGAAGGAAAGCCACGGAAAGAGGGGCAGGTAGAGATATTACGCTCTATATATCTTGAATTTTAACACGATTTTCAAAAAATTTCCTTGATTGTGTTGTTTTCCAAGCGCTTCTATCTTGTCTGTGTGCGTATCTGGTCTTCCAAGCACTTCATGTCTTGTCAGTGCCTATGTGGTTGGTCGTTAACGTTTGAGAATGACGTCTCAGAATGACTTCCACCGATTAGTCGTTACCGTTTGAATCCTGAGATGGACGTGTGATAAATGGATTTCGACCTGTCCTTTCCTCCCGAGAGGGAAATCACCTCTGCTGGACGCTAATAAACTGCCCAAACGCAATTCTCGCTCATAATAGTATGTATTGTAATTTAATTTTCCTTTAATTTTAGATATTTCATTAGTTTTCTTGATTTCAGGTTTTTATCTACTATAATTTTATCTTAATTTTAGATATTCTCTACTATGTTTTGTCATAGTTTAATTTTTTTCGATTTCAGATCTTCTTTACTATGCTTTGCACTAACCTGTCAATAGTTATTTGAAATCTTATTATGTGCCATTTAGTACATTAGCAATGGAGAAAAGGAGGAAAGGCCAGCGCCCATGAAAAGAATACAGTAGGGTTTAGGGTTTGGTAGATAGTTTATTCCTATTGTACAGCTTTAAGAGGACCATTTTCTGTCGACTGTGCTACCAAGAGTGAATGGACCTCTGGTTGACATGAATAGGCTCCCCAAACCCAATTCTCATTCATAATAGTATGTATTGCAATTTTAATTTCCTGATTTCCAATTTTTCTCTCCTCTGCGCTAGTTCATTTTAATTTGCATATATTCTCTATTGGAGAGAAGGCACATGCCCATAAAATGAATACTGTATGGTTTAGAGGTTTATAGAGAATTTACTGTACAGCTTTAACAGTATCATTTTCTGTCCACAGTAGTGCCAGTCGTTGGCTTCCTCTGAGTTTCTTGTCGGGACCAACCTCTCCTTGTTTCTTCTCCTTTCATTTTTTGTTCACAACGCTCGCATTACGTATCTCACTCTGAGGCGTATTGTTCAGCCATTCCTAGTTTTTCACTCCCGCGGCTGTGAACAAGGCAATGCGTTATGCCCATATCCCAACATTCTAGTGTGTATACGTTTATCCTTTAACAATGCGTGTAACGTTTACTGATCGTCGAATACATTTCAATTTTTATTAATTTTGTTTGATCCGCTATTACTTATCTCGCGTCCCTAGTTTCAATAAGAGTAACCTTTTTACATTAGGACTCGCTTCTTATATGAATGGTTTAATAAGCTGTACACACTTTGTATATCGCCTTTCCTCTATATCAATCTGAATTTTTTTTATTATAAT
>APFE031292949.1:14398-46711 GCA_000404065.3 Pinus taeda
ATAAAGAAGATTATTTGGGCCAAAATTGGCCAATCTATACAGGACCAATGGAGGTCCATTCAGGCAATTTTTGAACAAGTGGAGCTAATAGAAATAGCTCATGTGGAGATTCAAAGAGCCAGGACAACCCTGGGAATCATGCTCGAGCAGGCCACTAAAATGATTCATTTCCTAAATAACCGCACTAGAGAGGAACTGGATGCTCTACAAATAAGCAGCAGAACAGATACAATCCTCACAGCCAAAAAAGGTATTGACCTTAAGGAATTTTTCTCAGACATTGGAGAGGAAGTGTCAGGAGATGAAGGCAAAGATAGATGAATTTAGAGCTAAAATGGCTATTCTACAGGACAAAGGACTACCAAGCCTAGTGACTGGCACAGGACAACTGGTGTCATATAATCAGTATATGACAAGGATCAACAATTATGTTGAAAATCAGATCACAGCATCCAGCAGCTCCACAGAAGAAGCAGGGCCTCCCTCTGGGAAATCTCTCTATGACAAGCTAGAAAATCTATTCTTCATTGAACATGAAATAAATCATCTGTTTGAGGTGCCTCCCAATTTCTACAAACATACATAGGCAGATGAAACAGTGGTAAAAATGAGGAGGCATCAGCTACCCCCAGCTGATTGGTGGCAAGCAATGCTGGAGATTTTTCCCAGATAAATCCACTTTGCTTTTTGCCTTTTTGAGAAAAATTAGAGTTTACAGGTCAGCAGACAGGTCAGCAAGCAGGTCAGCATACAGGTACAGCAAGTGGCCGTACAGGTGACTCAGCAATGCACCCAGACAGCAGGCTAAATCAACGCAGAGTTAAAGGCACAACGATAGCCTACTTTCCAGAGCCATAAAGTCAAATATGTCTGACAGAAAAATATCAGCTATCTCAACATTAAATGCTATATTTATGTTGTCATTTACTTTTTGTAAGAGAGTTGGTGGTGCAATTTATTGCACCATAACCCTCTACTGAGATATTTTATACCCTATTTTTGTATATATATCGCCTCAGATAACGCATTGAGGTTCGGTTGTAATGTAATTCTTTCTGAAGAGCTCTGTTGTATTCTGGAGACCTTTTGATAATACGGCTTGCTGATGGAGATTTCTGGTTCCAATGCTGTCTGAAGATGGATATGTAAAGCTGTGTTTTGTTGCAGAATTCCTTTGTCATTTGCTGAAATAATAAGTTTCTCTTAAACTGTGTATGTGTTTCTTGTTTATTCCATAACTCTTATGTTTTCATAATCTTAGTAAGTAGAGAAAAAGAATAGCCTAGGATTTGTTTCATACACCCTATGCTCAATCTCTATTTCTAAATATGTTTTCTTCTGGATTAGCCATAGATATGAATTCTTAATTGCTCATGTCTGAACTTATCCTGTCATGGTGAATACTGTTTAAGAATTCTTAACTGCTCTTAAGAAATATCTTCATGTTTCTTCATTTAGCGTAGTGAAATATTCTTAACTACCTTTCACTGACTAATTCCATAATTTCATCAATAAATCTGATAAATTGTTTCACATATGCCTAAATTGCTCTGCAACAACACTCTATTTTCATGAATCCACTTTCACAAGCACAAATACCTCAACTCCATTGCCCAATGGAACAAACTGTCCTGTAATCTGTATCTCAGTTCTATCTAAATTCACCAACCCACCAAATTCAAACAAATAGTGCTCCATAACTAGCCTAAAATATTCATCAACAAATCTAAACTATAAAGAGAGAGCCCTCTCTGGTTGCAGGTAGGATAGGACCTGTAGCCAAAATATTGGTTAGTGGTTACCTCAGCCGTATTCCCTTTAGGAAGCAGGGAACAACCTGAGTGATAACACTGTTGTTCCTTATGAGAGTGTGGGTGTTAGGCTCTTTAAAGCTCCTGCCTTCATGGGTTTTTTTCTGCTCCCACATCCTAATGTCGCCTTCGTTAATATGCTCTATGTTAACCCTGATCCTTGGGTGGTTCCTCCCCTCGATTAGGTAGATTCTTGGGGTGATTTTATGCCGTTGAGCCCTGCTGAGCTTAACTATGTTGAAATTGTCTCGTCTTCGGCGCATTCTTCTGAATCTAATCCTTCGAGTAGGTCTCTTGACACGTACATGTAATCCCCTTGACTTGGAGATATTGCTTCTCTTGATCCTTTGCAAGAAAATTTTCCTTCTGATGAGGCTATTCTTGAAACTTTGTCTTTTGAGGATCCTCCTTGGGTCGATAGTCATCATCATTCTTCGTTTCTTCCTGGCATTGGGGCAATGACTGCCCGTATACATACTTTTGCTTCCCATGTTCCTTTTCAATCACTTCAAATGCCTATCTTAACTCAAGAGGTATTTTCTGAAGGGAATATGGGAAATATCATGCAAACCATGCCTATCGACATCTTTGTTAAACTAGGGGTTGTCGAAAATATTCACATTGGAGTAACTTGTTCGCGTGAGGAGATCAAGATTTACACTAGTCTCTTTCGAGAGTTTTGCAACATGTTCGCCTGGTCATATGAAGAAATGTTTGACATAGATCTAAGTATTGTGGTGCATGAGATCCCTACGTATCCTGATGTGAAACTAGTTTGTCAACGTTTACATCCCATGCATGCAAGAAAGGTAGATGCCATTAAAGGAGAGGTTGAAAAACTTCTCAAGGTTGGGTTCATCTACCTTATTCCATTGACAGATTAGGTCTCTACCATTGTCCCTGTCACTGAAAAGTAGGGTACTATTCGAGTTTGTGTTGATTATCGTGATATCAATCGCACATGTCCAAAAGATAACTACCCCTCTCCTTTTATTGACCAGCTTATTGATGACTATGCTAGGAGTGAAATATTCTCTTTTATGAATGACTTCTCTGGCTACAACCATATCAATATCTTACCTACTGATAAACATAAGACTTGCTTTATTTGTCCATGGGGTACTTTCACTTATAAAAATCTTCCTTTTAGCCTGAAGAATGCCGATGCGACTTTCCAAAGAGAAATTTCCTATGCGTTTCACGATATTAGAGACATTGTTCGACCTTATTTTGATGATCTTCCTGCTCATTCAGCTAACCGTGCAGACCATCCAGACCACCTCCATCAGATTTTTCTTCACTGTCGACATTATAATATTCATCTCAATTCGCACAAATGTGTCTTCTGCATCGATTCTAGAAGACTCCTTGGGTTTGTAGTTTCTAAGGTGGGTATTCATCTCGATCCACTCAATGTTGAAGCTATTTTGAATCTCCTGTCTCATGCTACTTTGCGTCAGTTGTAGAGTTTGCAAGGGAAGGCCAATTTCTTGCGTAGTTTCATCCCTAACTATGCCAAGGTCGTTAAAGGTTATACACATCTTCTTAAGTGTGACATTCCATTCATTTGGGATGACATTTCCCAAAAGTCATTTGAGCAACTCAAGACCCTTCTTGTTTCTGCTCCTTTATTGTGTGCACCCAACTATCACCTTGATTACTCTGTTTATCTAGCTGCCGCTGATAATACCATTGGCATGGTTCTAGTTTAGGATGATAAGGATTGTTCTTATCAGGTCATATATTATCTCAGCCACAACCTTCTTGACACTGGGACTCGTTATGTCGAGAAGTTGGCCTTGACAGCCGTGCAGGCTGTTCAATGTTTTCGTCACTACATTTTGTTGCGTACCACGACTGTGATTTCTGATTGCAAACCGATGACATATATTCTGTCATGCGAATTGTTGGGGGGAAAATACTCCAAGTGGATCATTATCCTCCATGAGTTTTATTTGGAGTTCACTACCACCAAGTCTAAGAAGTCACTAGTTTTCACTGAGTTACTTTGCTCCTTACCATCTACTTTCGCTCCCTCTCAGATATAGGACCGCATTCTAGATGATACACTTTTCCTGATTAGTACCCTCGATCCCTGGTACGGTGACACCATTTTTTACCTCCAGATGTCTTCATTTCGATTTGAATTTTCTAAGGATGCTCGGTGATGCATTCGTCATCATTCTCAACCATATCGTATTTTTGGAGACATGTTATACCGTGTCGGAGTTGATTCTATTCTCCATCATTGTTTAACCCTTATGGAAGTTGAAAAAGTTTTGAATGATTGTCACTTTAGCGCCTATGGCGGTCACATGTCTGGTTATGCCATTGCTCATAAGATTCTTCGTGCTGGTTATTTTTGGCCATCCATTTTCAAGGATTGCATTCTTGCCGTCCGTTCCTGTCATGTGTGTCAAATCTACCAATGCAAGATGCGTGCATCGCCTTCTCTTTTGCACCCTATCGTTACCATTGGCCCCTTTGCAAAGTGGGGAATTGATTTTATGACCTATAAACCTCGCTCGGTTGGGGGGAATGGGTATATCATCATTTCCACTGATTACTTTAAGAAATGGGCCGAAGTGATGCCTACATTGACTAACAATGGTAAGCCAACTGCTGAATTTCTATTCAATCATGTGATTGCTAGGTTCAGAGTCCCTTACGCCATTGTCACAGATCATGGCTCTCATTTTCGTAGTTACATGATGGCCGAGTTGACATCCCAGTTGGGCTTGCGTCACGACAGTTCGATGCCATATTACCCTCAGTCCAATGGCCAAGTCGAAGCAGTAAACAAAGTTTTGGTTACGATGTTTTAACGTACCATTGGAATGCATAAGTCTAATTGGCATTTGATGTTGTTTTCAGCTCTATGGGCCTATCGAACCTTGGTTAAGGATGCTACTAGATTCACACCATTTCAGCTAGTTTATGGTTTGGAGGCTACCCTTCTGATTGAATGTGAAATCCCTTCTCTCAAATTAGCTATCGAATTACTGCTAAATACCACTCCGGTGGAGGATTGTCTTATTGACTTAGAACGACTTGATGAGACTCGTTGACTTGCTTCATTGGTCATTGAAGCACAAAAGAAGCGAGTGAAAGCTCACTTCGATCAGACAGTCAACCCACGTTCCTTCGTTGAAGGGGATTTAGTCCTATTGTATGATCAAGCTCATGATAAACTGGGGGCAGGCAAATTCGAACCCATATGGCATGGGCCCTACATTGTAAAACATGTTTTGCAAAAAGGTGCCTATGAGCTGATTGATTATGATGGCCATCCTTTAGGTAAGCCCCGAAATGAGATTTATCTCAAGAAGTATTATGCATGAGTCTTTCATGCATTTCTGTGTACATAAGTATGTTTTCATTTTTGTACATATTTGGCTTGGTGTGTAAGTGTTTTTCACTTCTTGTGTCCTTTTGCTTTTTACACATATGTCTATCGCACCTTATGTTAGTTTTGCTGATGGTGCCTGCCACAGTACTTCGAATCTTTCCTCTGCGGCATGGGTTATTTATGATCCTCACGGTGAGTTGGTAGATCTTCAAGGTGTTTGTCTAGGATGCATTATGAATAATGTCACTGAAAATAGTACAGTTATTGAGTTATTGACTGAGGCTGTTT
The DNA here is from genome assembly GCA_000404065.3 of Pinus taeda. NCBI lineage: Eukaryota > Viridiplantae > Streptophyta > Pinopsida > Pinales > Pinaceae > Pinus > Pinus taeda. The sequence goes on from APFE031292949.1 coordinate 19,847, forward strand.
CCCTCAATATTCACACTTTGATCGTAAATCTAGATTCATAGCTTTTTGTTCTCCAGCTCAATGAGCGTTATTTTGTTAGAAACCCTCACATTTTAAGGTTGCATTTATGTTTTCACTTATTGGAACGAAATTTTGAGTTCATTACATATCAGCACATTCCTAGAAGGTTAAATACATTAACAGATGCATTGACAAATCATGTATTAGATAGACATTTGCGACATTTATAAAAGCAAACATTGAGACATAATAAGTTCATAAAACAAAACATAGGTATGTATATCTATCTCGTGTGTTTCACATCGTAGTGCTAAAAAAAGATGTGTTCAGGTTACATCATGAGACAACATGTCTCTCAAAATTGCAGAAAATAAACCTAGGGGTCTAATATGCGCGATGCTCCCTATAGCACACTACTGCTTGGACGACATGTCTGAGTAGTGGGTGGATCCTGTTTGACACCCCTGCTATGTGTCGCTGGTATTGTCGAGGGACATCCTCGAATCCCACGTAGTCTGAGATCCCCTTCATCAAGCCCTCTAGGACTCGGGTAATCTCATCCTCTACATCTCCACCAGGAGGAGTTAGCTCGAACTCCCTCTTGACTCTGCAAGCAATGCGAGATAAACCTACAGGTCTTTTAGGTCCAACATCTACAAGATTGAAGCATAATAATCAAAACACACACACACACACACACACACACACACACACACACACACACACACACACACACACACACACACACACACACACACACACATATATATATAGATAAAATATTAGAAATTATAAAACTCTTTCAAAATCAGAAAATGATTTTGTTACCTTGGCCATCCTAGTGTTCCCCAAGTGGGAGTACTAAGTATGGGTCACCCCTGAAGTTCGTCCCAGTATATGGCCAATCCTCTACAAAAATGAGCTGGCGATCTAGCCACTCGAAGAACTCTGGTATCCATGACATCAGTTGGCCGCTGCCTCCTCGAGGCATCAAAATGGCCCATCGAGTGATCCACGATTCTTGTGGTGGCAGCCTTGCCACGGTCACCTCCTATCTCTGGAAGATGGGGATCCGTTTCAGGATGAACGGTATGAGGATCGAGCCATATCCAAACTGTTTAGTATCTCCTCGCCAACATTTTGTCAGCTGCCATTTGAGGTTGTCTGCTACCGCCACGACCCAGTTGCACACAGTGGGGTTTAGGAAGTAAGCGGCCAACCAGAGTTACGTTTTGGTAGCCTCATGGAGGGCCTACGAACCAACAGCTCTAGTGATGGTGGAAAGAAGGACTCTCAAGAACAAGTCAACCACTGTGGCAATCTTCAGTTTGCCTCCCTTATCTAATTTCTAGGCTTCCGAACACATTCTCCTGATGAGCATATCCATCATTTCCCCTGTGATCCGAGTACCTGTCATTCGGGGCTTTCCTCCCTCCATGATAATCTTGTCATGAAATAGTTGTTTTTGGCATCGATTTCTAGCTCTTTCCCCTGAATGTTGAATTTCCCCTCATTCGGATCCCATGCTCCAACAAAATATTGGAGTAGGTCCAGTTGTGCTCTTAGACAGAGCACCATAAAAAATTTCAGAAGCCCGCAATTCTGGAGCACATCCAAGCAATTTGGATCCCCCATGGGCAATTCGTCATCATTCCTATGTTCCTACTCTTTCCACTCAATCACCATAATTTTATCCCTGCAAACACACACATTGTAATTATAAGTACTCCCTTTGTGTTTAAAATCTCATGAAATTGCTTAAATTTTGAGAAATTTTGGTTATCGGTGCTCATCGCACCTGTTTTTCAAATAGGTGCGTTGAGCCAAAATCCACAGTTTTGAAAATTAGGGCTCTTAGTGACTGTTTTGTGTATAGTTGCGAAGAGCTCAATTTTTCTCCGTTGAGGATTCTAGCTCGTTGCGGTCCCGAGTTGATGACTCGCGATGACCGCCGCGAACATCCTCATTCCAAAATCCTCCTAAATGATGGCTAAAACTACAAAAAACGAGCTACTTTCTATCTAAAAACGTAGGGAAAAGTGTAGTGCCTACTTGGACCGGATGAAGTTTCCAGCAAGCTTCTGAAACTATTCTAGTCGATCATTGAAATTGCCAATGCACAAAGGTAAATTTTTCACTCCAAGGTTAAAAAGTAAAAAGTAAATTGATTTTTAACTCATGGCCCTTTTTATAAGATTTTTTGCAAAATTAGGGTTTGTAAATTAGGGTGTTTGTTCTATTTTTGAGTATTCCATGTATATTTACATCGAAAACAAATCTTACACTTGCTTTTATATAGCAACAGGTTCCAAAGTACTCTAGAGATGATTTACGAGTTGTGTTTCGTACTTTTTCAAACTTGGTGAAAACACGAAAAAGTCCCTTTTGGAGTCATATTTAAGCTCTTTTCTGACTCGCGAAACATGAAAGGATCACTGAGCTCTTGTCGCTTTGAACTCATTAAAGGCTATGAAGCATCATCTATCTAGTATAAGTTTACCCCTTTTACGGACTGGGATATATTACTTATGAAAAAGGTATACATTGATTTATCATGGTCAATAGGTTCCCTTGGGTATCGTTTTCTACCTTTTCATATTCGAGGGACAAATTTACAAAAAGGGACCTTTGGAATTTTCTTTTCCATGTCTTTTTCAAACTCTCTAAATATGAAAAAGACTCTGAGTTTTACCTATGTTGGACTCGTTAAACCCTGACGACGTTGGACTTGTCATCATGACGAGGCTGAGCTTCTCCTTCCTAGGGCTCATTAAAAACTGACTAGGTTAGATTTGTTCGAAGGACAAACTTACATTACAAGCATATGCTATCCCCTTCAAGCTTGTGTTTCAAAAATAATTAGGGTACTTACCAGAAATGGTGGGGGGAAATTTGGAAGTATTCTATTGATTATTACGATAGCTTGTCTCTCTTGAACATCGAAACTCTTTCTACTTCATTTATCATTGGCCTTCCGGGTTTTGGGTTATCCATTTTTCCTCATTCCATTTAATCCCTGCTACATCTTCATGACCTTTGATCCTTTGGTACCAAAATGGCACCAAACTCCAAAGTCGTGTCGCCGATATGTTCAAGAGTTTAATCCTTTTGCAGTTTGTATCCTTACACACCTTCCTTAGATTCTTTGTTTCATCACATTCATCTTGTTCTTTTTTCTCGTGTCGATGATGTGGGAATAATTATGGCCCTCCTTCGACCGATCACTTCCTGTTGCCTTCAACTCATTATCCAGGAAGCTGATCTAGAGACTCCTTTCTGGTACCTTAGAGCTTGCATGCCTTAATGGCAAGTTCTTCACATTTGACAACAAGATTTCATCATTGGCCTTCGATCGGGTGATGTCACGGGTGTTCGACTTCATATCATACTTCACACTTCATGGATTGTACTAGCGGTAGCTTGAGAACCATTGAAATTACTGGTGATCTCTCTCGCACTTGTTAACGATTTTTGTCATTGACCAGTAATCAATAAATTTTCTAGTATGCTCAACTTCAACACATCTATTCTCATATTAGAGTTTGTACCTTGATCGGGTTGGGTTTCAAGACCCTGGGCTCAAATTACACATGTCCAGGTTGGGTGGATTGGTTCATGATTGTATACATGACTCTTTTGATTGGATGGCTGCATCCATACCACAGGTCATTTGTGTTTATCTTATGGATGGTTGCGCCCATGCCTTATGTACATGTATGTCCTTTCACTATGTACTCATGTACCAGAGATATCAGTTGTACTTGCATTGCAGGTTCTCTACGATGGTGTTCTTTTTCAATTATGGATTCGTAAATCATTTCAACCCTCCCACTCTCTCAGCCTTCATGCTTTAGGGGGCATCCGTTACATAGTAATTTGTCACCAACCTCGCATTCCCTGAATCTGACACTGTCGGTCCATGTTATTGACATCTCTCTTGTGTCATATTGCAAATTATGTGTCAATGTCTTCCTTGTCATCTCAGGAAGAATGTCTCAGTTTACTTCTCCTGGAGCAAACCCTTGTTTACTTATGTTTTTGGGTCATCGCGGGAAAATAGTTGTTCCACCCGCGAATATGGCCAAGATTTCACTAGCCCTAGCAAAGTCTTCGCTTTGTCTCTATGTTTCACTCGTGCCAAGCTACTTTTGGTAAGTTTTTTAAACAACTCGTCGAAGCTTTGAGGTGTAACAACTTCATGGGCAGTCCTAGGGTTGGTTGTTGGATCATATGAGCTTGCATCTCTAATTTGGGATGGTTGTTCCACCTTTTGTGCAACCTCTCCAAGGGATAAGCTCTTTCTCCCATCTTTTATGGAAGCTCCTCCTCCTATAAATACTTCCTCCATGACTGAGATTAGGTAGCTTTAGAGTTCAAGAATTCAATAGTAAGAGTAGAGATTGTTTTGCTAGAGTGTGGAAGTAGCCTCTCATGTAAATTAGTTTGGGATGGTTTTGAGTGGAGTTAACTTGGTTGTAAGAGTACTCTAGCATTAGCCTTTTGGGTAGGAGAGAGGGTTAGTGGAGACATGCTAACAGGACCCTTCCAGGAGACTTATGACATCAAGACTTGGTTGTAAGTTCTACTTTGATTTACATTAATACAAATCAAAAGCTTATTTCTTATATCATATGTTGAAATGCGTAATGATAGCTTGAAGATCCTTGACTCTTTAAGTAGATAGTTTTTGTCGTACTCTATTATATTCGTGGTTGTGTTCTATATGTTGTTTTCAGGTACAAGTGATTAGAAGAACAAAAGATGGAGCAACACAATAGGAACTTCATCGAATGGCGGTTTTAAGGTAAGCCTTCATGGCATCAACTTTCTAAAGAAATTTTATTTGGTATTATCTTTACTATGACTAGACCCACTATAGGGCTAGAGGGGTTGCCTATGTCCACAGAGGGAACTTGTCTGTGTCGCAATATGCTGAACCTATGACTATACAAATGATGAGAAAAATTTAAAACTATTTCCATCTACCCTCAAGGATGCAACATTGCACTTGTTCATGGGCTTACCTGGAGATAACATCACAACTTGAGCTCAGATGCAGCATGCCTTTAACAAAAAATATCGGGACTACAGTTGGTCAAAGGATACTAAAGAAGAAAATTTGAGGATGACCATAGGCCATGATGAATCCTTAGAAGACTACGAAGAAATATTCCAACTTAGTTACAAAAGGGCTAGGTGCACACTTGACCCTGAGTCACTAAAGCTGGTCCTGCTTAGGGGAGTAAGAGAAGATCTTCTGGATACCTTACATTTTTTAGCAGGAGGAGATATCTACCAATTACCCTATGAGGATATCAAGACTGTCTTTAGAAACCATTCTAGGGCGGCCAGGAAAAATGGTAGGGGTAGTCAACCTATGGCCAGTACATCATCTTCCAATTCATCCATCAAGGGTGAACTGGAAACATGCTGGAAGATTTCAAAAGTGATATGCTGCAAACCCTTGCCTTAAAAATGGACACCATGAACATTAAAAGGACGCAGGAGGAAGCAGAGAGAGCCTTGGCCATCTTTTTTCCTAGATGCACCGAGAGGCATCCTAATAATGAATGCCCATTGAACTATATTGAAATTTGCTCGGTATGTGAAGAAAACCACTCCACAGACAAGTGCCCTTCTTTACCCGGACTCAAAGCTATATATCAAGGAGCTAAAGGGGTCCCTGAGTAGCTTTTATACATTAACCACAGGAGACATCCTGGGCCTAGACCATACCAACGGGGCATGCAAGGGTCATCCCATGCATATTACAACCCTAACCAAACCACAACTATACCTTATTAGGGACCCCATGCTCATCCTTACTGGTCTACACCCCCTCCTTGGTATTATGCATCTCGGTATCATTCCCAACCAACCAGCCAGTCATTTCAACCTTATGCTCTGCCACAACCTCAGTGGAATACACCACTTAATGGGTGGAGGCCCCAATACAAAAATGCTCTAGATCTATTGCCTCCAACACCTTCCCAACCAAAACTCCTACACTCTGCTCCACCCAAGCAACCCTAGATGTCTGCCTAGCCAAATCCAAACCTGAAAAATAGGCAGGCTCAGTAAGTATATAGTGGAGAGACATCATATCCAGCTTATGCTGTGGAAATCTAGGAGATTAACCTGAGATCTAGGAGAGTTCTCCCACATAACCAACCTCCCCCTCCACCTAGGGAGGTTGAGGAAGAAAGAGAGGAAAGAAACCTTAAAGTAAATCCACCTTTTCCTGAGAGATTAGCCTAACCACTCTAGCCTACCCCAGAAGAGACTGAACTTCTGGGAGAATTGAAAAATCTATGTGTAAAGATCCCCCTTCTCCACGCAATAAAATATGTTCCCATTTAAAATAATTTGATTAAGGAGAAATGCTTCAAGCATCTAAGGAGGCGAAAAAGGGATGCCCCTACCATTAATGCCATTGGGAAGCTATCTAAATTAATGTTGGGGCAGGTAATATGTCCAAAATATTTGCACCGTGGAAGCCTTGTAGTATATGTACACATCAATGGCACGATTGTCCCACACACTCTAATCGATCTTGGTGCTACCATTAATGTGATGACCAAGGACACCATGCTCAAGCTCAACCTACAAGGGTCATTGAGGAAGACCACAACAGTTTTGCAACTTGCAGATTGTTCCACAGTAATCCCTGAGGGAATTATGGAGGATGTGATGGTTTCCATTGACTCCTGGGAGTACCCTGCAAATTTCCTAGTTCTCCAGCCTAAGGCTAATCTTATAGGTTATCCTCTCATCCTTAGGAGGCCATGGTTGGCCACATCCAATGCTTACATTGGCTACAGAGCTGGGAATATGACCATTAAGAATGGGCATATGTCCAACCAGTTAGTCCTATACCCTCCTGTTCAACCTTCTCTAGAGCATGATTTACCTTTATGGTTGGAGGAGGAGGAAGAAGATGAGGTTTATTTTGCCCAATTTTATGATTTGGAAGCAACCATGGGAGGAGGACAACAAGATGAGGATGACTTGATTGAACACCTGCTCCAAAGTCCAACTCCTAGTTCATTACGTTTAGAATAAGCAGTAAAGGAAACCCAGAACAATCATCCAATTGAATTATTCTTGGCTTATTCCAACTCACTCTATGTCAAAACCATAGAATTCAGCTTAGGGAAAACCTTGAAATCAATCCATCTCTTTCTACTCTCGAAGAGGAGAAGATATTCAACATGTTAAAGGAAAATCTAGAAGCCTTCGCTTGGAGTTACGAGGAAATGAAGGGATTACACCCCTCAGTGTGTACTCACCACATATTCATCAAAGAAAGTTGAAAAATGGTCCAACAACCACAAAGGAGGATGAATCCAACTCTTAAAGATATAGTCAAACAAGAACTACAAAAACTGCTAGATGTAGGATTCATTTACCCTATCTCCGACAGTGGGTGGGTGTCCCCTTTGGTGTCAGTTCCCAAGAAAAATGGTAACTGGAGGATTTGTGTCGATTACAGGGAGTTGAACAAAGCCACAAAGAAGGATCATTTTCGTCTACCCTTCATTAACTAAGTGTTAGACAACCTGGCAGGGAAAAGATTTTTCTCTTTCCTAGATGGATTTAATGGGTACAACCAAATCTAGATCTGCCTAGAAGACCAGGATAAGACCACATCCACCTATCCTTGGGGTACTTTTTCCTATAGGGTCCTTCCTTTTGGCCTATGCAATGCCCCTGCCACTTTCCAGAGAGAAATCTTGTATATTTTCACCAAATTAGTCCATGATGCGGTGGAAATTTATATGGATGATTTTACACCTTATGGCAACGATTTTCTGGAAGCCCTGTCTAACCTAAGAAAAGTACTACACAAATGCATTGAAATGAACCTGTCTCTCAGTCCTGAAAAATGTGAATTCTTAATGACTACATGGATCATGTTAGGTCATTCAATATCTCAACAAGGACTGCAGGTGGACCCAAACAAAATAACCATCATCCAAAGGGTCCCACCTCGTCAAAAGTAGAGAGATGTTAGAAGTTTCTTAGGGTTAGCTGGATACTATTGAAGTTTCATAAAGGACTTCAACAAGTTGGCCTCTCCTTTATTTGGTTTGTTGGCAAAATATTCTGAGTTTATATGGTCAAAAAGCTGTAAAGAGGCCTTAGACATTCTAAAGGATAAGTTAACCACTGCACCAATTCTTCGAGGCCCAAACTGGGCCCTCCCCTTTCATATTCATGCTAATGCCTCACACAAAGCCATAGAAGCAACCCTAGGTGAGGTAGAGGAAAAACTGCCTTATGCTATCTATTTTATCAGGAAGAACTTGTCAAAAGCTAAGCTAAATTATACATTGACCACAAAGGAACTCCTGGCTATTGTGCATTCATTAAAAAAATTTAGGCATTACATTACAGGCTATCAAGCATTTGTGCATACTGACCATGCTGCAATCAAATATTTAATGAACAAACTAGATGTGAATGCTCGAATCATAAGATGGTTACTTTTATTACATCAGTTTGATCTAACCATTGTTGATAAGCCTAGTAAGGAAAATGTTGTTGCATACTTTTTATCTAGGGTAAATGTGCCTACAGGTGAAGAAGGAATGGTGGATGACCAGTTACTAGATAAGCACTTGTTTGCTATTTCAGTTCTCTCTCCATGGTTTACTGATATAGAAAACTATTTGATATCAGCACAATTCCCACCAAACTTTTTTTCCAAAGAAAAGAGTAAGATAGTTAGGAAAAGGACCCCCTTCACTTGGATTGGGGGAAATCTTTTCAAACTTGGCCCAGATCAAATCTTGAGAAGGTGTGTCAAGGAAGAGGAAGTATTTGACATCCTTCTGACCTTTCATCATGGACCTTGTGGAGGTCACTTTGTAGCAAAGAGGAAAACATTCAAAGTGTTAGAAGCCAGCTATTATTGGCCCACTATTCATCAGGATGTGAAAAAGTACACTAGTCAATATGATCTATGCTAGAGGATGGGAAGGCCTAATCCAAGAGATGAAATGCCTCTACATCCTCAAGTGAATTTTGAGCCATTTGACAAGTGGGGCATGGACTTCATTGGGCCTATTTACCCTCCTTAAAAGCAAAAACAATACATTATTGTGTGCACTGATTATTTGAATAAGTGGGCTGAAACCAAGGCAATTAAGGCAACAACAGAAGAGAAGGTGGCTGAGTTCCTAAGGGAGAATGTATTCTACAAATTTTGATACCCTAGAGAGCTAGTCACAGAGCAAGGCAGCCAAATTACCTCCAACATGATTGAAGACCTACTCAGCCATCACAAGATCAAGCATAGGATCTCCACTCCATATCATCCACAAGCTAATGGGCAAGTGGAGGTGACCAAAAGAGCACTAGAGGGCATCTTAACCAAGGTGGTGAGAAGCAACATGAAGGATTGGGAAGAAAGACTAGTTGAGGCCACTTAGGCCTATAATACCACATGGAAGACCACCACTGGATTCACACCCTATAAGCTAGTCCATGGGAAAAAGGACTTGCTGTCCATTGAGTTTGAATATAACACATTAAGGATGATAGCCCAACTAGATTTGGATCTCAGCAGTGCACAGAAAGAGAGATTGTTCAAATTGAATGGCTTGGATGAATTTAGAATGTAGGCCTTCCTACATACAAAGGTAGTTCAACTTTAGAGGAATATTTGGAATGATAAAAATATTAAGGAGAAGCAATTTTAGGAAGGCGATTGAGCATTATTATATGATTCTAGGTATAAATACTTCAAGGGCAAGTTAAGGACAAGATGGCTCAGATCTTATGTTGTGGAAAGATGCCATGATAATGGTTCATTGTAAATCAGAACCATAGATGAAGAAGCCATTCCTTTGCTTGTTAATGGACATCAATTGGAAATGTACAAGAGATCTTTATCAATAAAAGAGTTCGTTGATAATATCAATAAAACAATGATGATGGTGGAGCAAGTTCCAGCTCCTCCCTCATCAAATCACTAAGAAAAAAAGGAAAAAGAATAAGGACTCATGTGAAAACCTCCATGAGGCACCTGAGTCCCATATTTGGGATGAAAACCTCTTGAGGCGACCCAGTGATGAAGAGAAAAATAAGAGAAAAAAGAACAAAAAGAAAAAGAGAATAAGAAGATCCCTGAATGAAAACCTTCCTTGAGGAGCCCGGGGTAAACAACTAGGGTGAAAACCTCTCTGAGGGAGCCTAGTTGATTTTATATATAATATATATATATATATATATATAATATAATATATAGATAACACACACACAAACACAACACACACACACACACACACACAACACACATATATAATATAATACACACACACATAATATATACAACATATATACATACACATATACAATATAATATACATACATATATATATAATATACATATCTAACATATACATATACATACATACATACATATAATATCATATATATATATATAATATATAAATATATATATATATATTTGTCATGAAATTTCCATTTGCAGGTTGGTGAGAAAGACAGTCAAGGAGCAAAAGAGGATCCCAAGGAGACCCTTGCCTCTCACATAGTCATCTTCTTCACTCCTTACTATGCATCCCTCCATCATTTTTGTCTTTTTTCCACTCCATTGCTTCGATTTATGCAAAGAACATGTTTTTTATAGGATTCCCTGTATTCCTACAGGATCCCTTGAAAATCTATAGGATGATCTTGTAGGAATTACAGTGACTTGGAAATCCTACAGGAAGAAATTTGAAGGCATATGATGGACTTGTTAGGTCCCTAAAATTCACCCTATGCATGATCTAGCACTTCACCTCATCCACCATCATCCTCCTTGCACTCACCATTCAAAACAAAAAAGATCAGTTTCAACAGTTTCTGCCCGTCTTAAAAAAGAAAAAAAGGGAAACAGAGAGGAGTAAAGAGCATTACCTGAGTATCCTTTTCTCTCCACACTTCTACTCCTTCTTTCCATCCATGTCACCATGCTCACAGTCCCAACAAGCAAAATGATTAAAGAATTTTGAGGGAGAAGTAGCTATAGGACATCCTATAGGAAATCTTGTAGCATCCTATCCCATAGAATGCTAATCACACCAACAACAAGTCTTCACTAGGATGATCTAGGAGCTCCACAGCAACAACATCAGATATTCAGCCATAGATACCTACAAAAGCAAAGAAACCATTAGCAGACAGCAAGAGGAGGAAGAAGAATTACATGCAACAAATATACACCGCAACACCTCTGGTCTTCGACAACTGCAGCATAGCATTGAAACCACAGGTAAGTATCCCACTCACTCTCTCATATGCATCATATAGTAAAAAATTGTAAGGGTTATGAGATGGTTGGTTTATAAGTGAAAAGGTGCCTAGTTAACTTGGCCACCTTCGTTCAGTCAACACATGCACAATTGGGGTGTCCTCTCACATGTGGTTGCAGTCAACTCAAAGACAGAGAGGGAGTAGGACAAAAAGAAATTAAACTACGGCTACAAGGTGGGAGCTGATTATGAGGAGTGGGAAATGATGAGGTGGTAGTGGGGACCAATGGTCCAAAAATGGCAACGTACCTTTGCTGCCAGCACACCACCTCACCCTGAATCACCATAAGAGGAAATAAAACATCGTTGCCATGCATTCATGCATTTCACCTCCTCAAAAATCCCTCAATCAAGTTGCTCTCATAACCTAATCCACCCACCAGAAGCAAAGATCCATCGTTCTACATAGGAATTCCTATAGGAGCATGCTACAGAATACAGTCTACAAGATACATAGAGACTGTCTACAGGATTGGCAGAGAAGAGTTTAGAAGGGATATCATGGGAATTGGCCACTGTAACCAGTCTAAAGAAGTAGGTTCTAAAATTTCATCCCCCTTTGCAAGTAAATGAACCAGGGATACTCTAAAATTGAGTAAATTTAGCAATTGTGTGAAGTGAATTAAATACACAGTCAACTCTATTTTTCTCCTGCATTTGAAAAATTGTGTCAACCCTCTCATTTTCTCTTCAATATTCACTAGCAAGATGACAGAAGGGTTTAATAGGAGAGAGCCCACAAACACTATGAGAATCCAACAAAACCTCCACGTGCTTGAAATATTTACAAGACACAACTGGATGGGGTTTTTCAAAAAATTCAGAGGGTATGATGATGAGGTGGCTCAAGAATTTGCTCTCTCCCTCACTCCACACAACATAATCCATGCCACTGTTATAGTAAGGAGGCTCACTATAGATATCACCCCAGATCTCATTAATAGGGTCACTACACTTCCCCTAGGAACCCCATGGAGAAAATAAGACAAAGGCGATAGCCAGGTGGAAAAAAGAATTTCTTTTTAGAAGGTGAAGAACCCACTGAGGATAAAAATGGAGTAAGGAGGGAAAGTATTCCATACCCATGGAGTGAGGTAGGCTACCAACTCATCAAATACATCTCATGTGAGGGTAGATATAGTGTTGTCTATGGCTATCATTTCAGTATCCTTAAGATTTGGAGTAGAAACACCACCTCACCAAAGACTCAGCATACCATATTTCTTGCTTCAATCACTCATAGAATCAATCATCAAAGTGAAGGAGGGGAATTCCAAACAATTGGCTCACCATGGGCTGATTAGGATCCTCATTGAAGATTCCCTCCAAAACTTTAGAATGCCTATAACATGGTCAGTTTGTAGAGGCATTCCAGCGGAGGATGACATCAAATCCCTCACTTATGATGTTAGTCCTACTGTCAATGAAGAGGAGGTAAAACAGGAAGAAAAAGATACAAAGCAAAATAAGGATGAGATGGATGAATAAGGATCTAACATAGAGGAACATGATGAAGATGAAGAAGAAGACAATGAAGAGAAGGAGGATGATGAAGAAGCAGAGGAGGAAATTAAGGAGGAAACTAATAGAGATGATGAAGATCTACAGGAAGAAGAAGACAAGAAAAACAGAGAGGAAGAAGGGAATAAAATACAAAGGACAGAACCCAAGGAGGAGTCACCTAGGGCATCTCCAGAGGCCACTGAGAGAGAGGTAGTAGTTTCCTTCACTACTCTCAGCACCCCAATCAAGCAAAAAGGAAAAATGCAGAGGTAAACTTCACTATATTTCAGAACAAGAAAGAACACAAGAATAAAATAGGGGAAGCCAAAAACATTAACAAAAATTCCTATTGAGATTGAAGATTCCCCTACACAAAAGGACAAAATTCCTTCCCCTAAGTCCCCGATCACCTATGTAAGTAGGCTTACTACTAGATCAAATTCCTCAAAGGGTAAGGCAATCCTACAGGATCCACATCAAAATCTATAGGAAGAAAAAGCAATCCTACAGGATACTCTGCTGAATCTACAGGAGGCACAAAAATTGGAAAAAATGGTAGGGGAGTCGCAAGAAGCTAAAGAGGAGGACATAGAGACAAAAGAAACTAGTCCCCAACCTAACCTGGACTCCTATTACTAGTTTATTGAAGGAGGCAGGGTCATACCTCAAAAATTTTCCATCCCACTGTTTTTCGAGCTTGAGAAGGAGAGGGCCAGAACTCATCGATATATGCAGATCGCCAAATCAAAAGGGGTGGAAGACATTGGGCACACGGAGGAGAAACTCAAAGAAATGGGTAGAGATCTAAGTGGATTAAGGGAAAGAGAAGCCATAATGAGCAATCACCTTGAGACAGAAAATGCATGGCTAAGGGGACAACTACAAGAAAGATAGAACCAACTAGCATGTATGGTCGGCCTCTCCTTGGAGGCAATCTAGTGTAGGATGCCAACTAATTCCTATGCTCTCTACCTCAAAGAATAATGGTTGCAGTTTCAGATTAAGAAACTAGAAAAAAGGGGAACCATGCCATTTCAGGACTACATGAAGTTTATTGATCTTTGTGATCAAAGTACACTAGAGGATACGGCCAAAATGGCTGAGTTTTATTTGCAGAACATGGCCCTCACAAACATGAATGTTTGGGACCCTAATGCCAAGCTAGGATATCTATAATTAATAGCTTTGGAATCATGGATGAACTGTGAGGAGTCAAGAGCTGCAGAGATGAAAAGGATATTGGCCAGAGAGCAAACTGAACCTCTTTTGATTAGAGCTGAACAATCAAATCCCATGGTCCTCATCAGTACCCATAATTTGAATGCAAATGATCCTCAGCTAGCACCTAGATATCTTGCTGCCCAAGAGCAAGCAATTTACATTTTGAGGACATGCTTAGGCTGCTAGGAGATGATAGTATACATGCTTGCCTAAGGAGATGGAACACACTACCATATAGCTTAAATATAAGAGAATATCACTCCCCTCAAAGGTTGAGAGAGGAACTCAACAAGACACCTATGTATAAGCAATCTATGCAAAGGTTGAAGGTTAATTGGATAGGCCTAAAACTCAGTCCACCACTACTCTAAGGGATGCTAGAAGGGAGAAAAGAAAAAGAAGAAAATAGGCAGTGGGAAGAGGTAGAAAAGAAAGCAGGCTTCTATGAAAAAGAAGAGGAGACCATAACAGAGGCATGGGATGTCAGAGAGGCTACCAGAGCCATGAAGGATGTGGATTTTGAATAACTTGCTCAAAGGATGAGCAACACTTTCAGTAAGGGGGTGATGATGAGCCTCATCATTGGGTAATTATATGGACCTTAATTCACCCCTAGCTTAGTCAAACAAACTATTCTCATAACTTATTGCATACTTTTGATTATATTTTTATTTATGAGATGAGTTAGAGTTGGATATTTTGCTTTGTGGTGTAATGTGCATTTAATGCAGGATTAAAGGATAAAAGCAAGGAAGTTTGAAAAATACCAAGGTTAAAATTCGAATGGGACAAGGGATAGGGACTATAGGAGGTAAATCCTCCTCATTTAATGCCCCTCTATTCAAATATTTCTCCATCAGCTTAGAGTGCAAACAACCAAATCATGAGGACTATAAGGCAACTGAGAAAGTGAAAGAAAAAGCACCAGTTTATCTTGAGTTTGGGAGCCGAGCCTCCCTAATTTTAAGGAAGTCATTGGAGACTTCAGATGTATAAGTAGAGAGGCCTAGGACCTCAATAGGATTTAGATTTTTGATTGTAAAAATATACTCTATTTTTGAGCTGCAAGACTTGTGACAATTTTTGATGTAATCCATTGTTTTGGTAATAAGAATGAGTTTTGTTTTGAGCCAACACTGAGTTAACTCATAGGGCTGACACTCTTGGGTTAGGGCCCAACCCTAGTAGCAAAGGCTCCTCTTTATTGTACATGTATGCTAGTGTAGATTCATAGCTTAATTGTCCATTTGTTTGGTAGCTGCATTTCCATTTCAACAGTGTAGGTTATATGGTTGTGTGATAGTTTGCTTCCATTTTTGCCTTATTTCAAGTAATAGGTTAGAAAGGAGAAAAATGATCACCACAAGGTTGTTAGCAGGTGTCTCGACCTCACTTCCCCCCTCTGGAACCATGACTTGAGGAAGGGACCCTTCAACAACCCCAAAAACACAAATTTCTAGTTCTTGTATGAGCTTTGGAATTTGTTGTCTTTGATTCAGTACTTGGTTAATTTTGCAAGGCATATTTCATTGTCATATTTTTCCATCTCCATTTCTGCAATAAGATCTCACTCATGCTTTCATTCCCTTCAACAAACTCCTTCATGCATAATATAGGTAATTGATTCATGCTTTTCCAGTTTATGAAAACATATCTAGTTGCATAGTTCTTGGAGGACACACATATTTTAAGTAGAGCAGGTACTTCAAGAGGGGACCATGACTTCACCACCAATAACCACCTTCCACTTCATCCACCTTAGCCATCCCTTGTTTCACCATCACCCTAACTAGTTTTTCATCATTTTTCATTGAAATTCCCCTAGATACATTGAGCGAACCTAGCCATCCCTTATCTTGGATATTGACTCTTGAGTGATCCTAGACATTATAATACCCCATTCCACCCATCACACACCTTTCTCAAGCTTCCAAATACCTCCAACACCTCACAATTAGCTCTCAGCTATATCCTGTAGGTTTCTAGAACATCTTGTAGGTTTTCCTGAAACAACTTGTTTTGAGGCTGAATTGATGGGAAACCTCTAGGAAGTCACAAAAAGCCTCCTAGGACCCCTCCACACTATCCAACCACTTCATAAACCTTCTAACCATCCTTAAACACCTTCCATCCACCTGTCACATCTATAAGAACAATTAGTTTGCATACTTGATTTTGCCTAAAAAACCCAAAAAAGTGAAAACAAATTTAGTCTAGTTTCTTTGCCTGCACATCAGTAATGTTTGATGCTTTTTACTTCTGCAACTTAGATAGTAGCATTTGTTTAGTGTTGATTTAACAATTTTTCTTAGCATAGTTGCTTAAATGGTTAATTAGGGTATGGTGTGATTTAGCATTACATGTTGTTTTTTTCCATTACTACAGTATAATAGCTCTCTTAGAGTAGATTTTCCCTTTTTCCATCAAAGAATCAAGCTTATTTTGACTCTATAGAAGTCTGGTTCGGAACCCTAGTGGTCTCTCGCTAGATGAACAGTGACAATAGGCAGAACTATCACTTTTACTTGTGCATACAACACTATCACCTCAAAGTTTGTACGAACCCTGAGTTGATAAGTAAAGCTGGTAGCCCAGGAGTTGCAAAATCCTTGCTGCAATACTGATGCTCATCAATTATGTGGACTGATCATGGATAGTTTATATCTAAATGACAATGATTTACACTATAAATTTTCTGATCTGGGTATTATTGAAGTCTGGAATAGTTGTGATGTTTTAAGTTAGTATTTGCAGATCTATATGTTGGTTCACTTTGATAAAAGTGCGTATACATGCTGGTTTGACACATCAAAGTAGCATATACATTATGAAGTATGATGTTTGAAGTTGCAGTTGGTTTTGGTTGTTGATGCAGAGTTCTATGTTCTTCTCTGTGTTCAAGTGACAATGTTCTGGATCTTTAGATTGATTGAATGTGATTTGCTTCAGTGATGATGCGTTTTTAGTGATATGTTGTATTACAGTGGTGATTGATTTTGAGCTTCAATGTTGATAATGGGTCAAGTATGAAAATATGATGAAACAAGGCCTTCAGATTATGGTGTTGTGTTCCAAGAGTATCCCGTCTGAAAATTTATGAAATGTGGTCCCTGGAGGAAGAGAGAAGGTCGTACCCTTCTGTAGGACGACACCTATGTACTGGTAAACATATCAGCTAGTACAAGAGCCAGGGGGTTGGAGCTCCCTTCTAGTAATATCTAGAAAATGAGTGAGGGTTGGAGCCTTCTATAGGTAGGTGCCTACGTATTAGTAAACAAATCAGCCAATACAAGAGCTAGGGGTTGTAGCTCCCTTCCAGTAGAAGCTGGAGAATGAGAGAAGGTTGTATCCTTCTGTAGGTGGGTTCCTACATACTAGATTGAATATTCCCCTACACAAAAGGACAAAATGCCTTCCCCTAAGTTTCCTATCACCTATGTAAGGAGGACTACTACTAGATCAACTTCCTCAAAGGGTGAGGCAATCCTATAGGATCCACAACAAAATCTACAGGAAGCAAAAACAATCCTACAAGATAGTCTGTTGAATTACAGGAGGCAAAAAATTTGGAAATAAAGGTAGGGGAGCAGTAAGAAGATAAAGAGGAGGACACAGAGACAAAGGAACCCAGCCCCCAACCTAACCTGGACTGCTATTACTAGTTTATTGAAGGAGGTAGGGTCATACCTAAATTTTTTTCCATCCCATTGTTCTTTGAGCTTGAGAAGGAGAGGGCTAGAACTCATCGATGGATGCAGACTGCCAAATCAAAGGGGGTGGAAGACATTGCGCACATGGAGGAGAAACTGAAAGAAATGGGTAGAGAGCTAAGCGGCTTAAGGGATAGAGAAGCTATAATGAGAAATCAACTTGAGACAGAAAATGCATGGTTGAGGGGACAACTGCAGGAAAGATAGAACCAACTAGGATGTATGGCCGACCTCTCCTTGGAGGAAATTCACTGTAGGATGCCAACTAAATCCTATGCTCTCTACCTCAAAGAAAAATGGCTGCAGTTTTAGATTAAGAAACTAGAACAGAGGGGAACCATGCCATTTCAGGACTACATGCAGTTTATTGATCTTTGTGATCAAAGTAAACTAGAGGATAGGGCCAAAATGGCTAAGTTTTATTTGCACAACATGGCCCTCATAGACATGAATGTTTGGGACCCTAATTCCAAGCTAGGATATCTACAATTAATGGCCTTGACATCATGGATGAACCATGAGGAGTCAAGAGCTGCAAAGATGAAAAGGATATTGGCCAGAGAGCAAAATGAACCTCTTTTGATTAGAGCTGAACAATCAAATCCCATGGCCCTCATCAGTACCCATAATTTGATTGCAAATGATCCTCAGCTGGCACCTTGATATCTTGCTACCCAAGAGAAAGAAATTTTACATTTTGAGGACACTTTTAGGCTTCTAGGAGATGATAGTATACATGCTTGCCTAAGGAGATGGAAAACACTGCCATACAACTTAAAGATAAGAGAATATCACTCCCCTCAAAGGTTGAGAGAGGCACTCAACAATACACCTATGTATAAGCAATCTATGCAAAGGTTGAAGGTAAATTGGATAGGCCTAAAACTCAGTCCACCACTACTCCTAGGTATGGTAGAAGGGAGAAAAGAAGAAGAAGAAAAGAGGCAGTGGGAAGAGGTAGAAAAGAAATCACGCTTATATGAACAAGAAGAGGAGACCACAATAGAGACATGGGATGTCAGAGAGGCTACTAGAGCCATGAAGGATATGGATATTGACTAAGTTTCTCAGAGGATGAGTAACACTTTCAGTAGGGGGTGATGATGAGTCTCATCATTGGGTAATTATATGGGCCTTAGTTCACCTCCTAGCTTAGTCAAACCAACTATTCTCATAACTTATTGCATACTTTTTATAATATTTTCTTTATGAGATGAGTTAGGGTTGGATATTTTGCTTTGTGGTCTAATGTGCATTTAATATAGGATTAAAGGATAAAAGTAAGGAATGTTGGAAAAGGCCAAGGTCAAAAATCAAATGGGACAAAAGGGAGAGGGATTATAGGAGGCAAATCCTCCTCATTTAATACCCCTCCATTCGAATATTCCTCCATCAGCTCAGAGTGCAAACAACAAAATCATGAGGACTAGAAGGCAACCTAGAAAGTGAAAGACAAAGCACCGGTTTATCTCGAGTTTGGGAGCTGAGCCTCCCTAATTTTAAGGAATTCATTGGAGACTTTAGATGTATTAGTAGAGAGGCCTAGGATCTCAGTAGGATTCAAATTTTTGATTGTAAAACTCTACTCTATTTTCGAGCTGCAAGACTTGTGACAGTTTTTGATGTAATCCACTGTTTTGGTAATAAGAATGAGTTTTGTTTTGAGCCATCACTAAGTTAACTTAGAGGGCTGACACTCTTGGGTTAGGGCCCAACCCTAGCAGAAAAGGCTCCTCTTTATTGTACATGTATGCTAGTGTAGATTCATATCTTAATTGTCCATTTGTTTGGTAGATGCATTTCCATTTCAACAGTGTAGATTAGATTGGTTGTGTGATAGTTTGCTTCCATTTTTGCCTTATTTCAAGTAACAGGTTAGAAAGGAGAAAAAGGATCACCACAAGGTTGTCAGCAGGTGTCTCGACCTCACTTCCTCCCTTTGGAACCATGACTTGAGGAAGGGACCCTTCAACAACCCCCAAAACACAAATTTCTAGTTCTTGTACGAGCTTTGGAGTTTGTTGTCTTTGGTTCAGTACTTGGTTAATTATGCAATGTAGATTTCATTGTCATCTTTTTCCATCTCCATTTCTGCAATGAGACCTCACTCATGCTTTCATTCCATTCAACAACTTCCTTCATGCATAATATAGGTAATTGATTCATGCTTTTCTAGTTTATGAAAATGTATCTAGTTGCATAGTTCTTGGAGGACACACATGTTTTAAGCAGAGCAGGTGCTTCAAGAGGGGACCAAGAATTCACCACCAAAAACCACCTTCCACTTCATCCACCTTAGCCATCCCTTGTTTCACCATCACCCTCACTAGTTTTTCATCATTTTTCATTGAAATTCCCCTAGATACATTGAGCAAACCTAGCCATCTCTTATCTTGGATATTGACTCCTGAGTGCTCCTAGACATTCTAACACCCCATTCTAATATGTAGGTTGGTGCCTACGTATTAGTTAAGAAAGCAGCTAGTACAAGAGCTAGGGGTTGTAGCTCCCTTCCAGTAGAAGCTGGAGAATGAGAAAAGGTTGTAGCCTTTTGCAGGTGGGTGCTTGCGTATTGGTATGAGTATGCACCAGTACAAGATTGTAAACATGTTTTTCTTATATTAAAAGAAGACAAGAACAGGTGGCTTTAATCTCACATTGGGTTTCCACCTTAAATCTTGGTGTTCATGTGTGTTTCTTATGTGTGATGGTTTATTATGTTATTACTGCACATGGTTACTATTTATATGGTTAATGAAGTATTGATGCACTGATTAAAGATCAACGTATGATGGATTAAATGAATCATAAGTTTGCTAGATATACGTTGGCTACTTTAAAGACAATTGCGTGTACACGCAAGTTACCTTCATTGAAGTAGTGTATATAAATTTGAGTATGAAATGAAAAAGTTATTGATTTGAATAATACTGATTCACCCTCCCTCTCAGTATTATTTCCAACAGTGGATTGATGACGTCCCTTGTCAGATCATGATATGTATGGTTGACCTGGCAATGACTGACTCAGTTCTAGAGAGGATGGTCAATTACTCAGAAGGATGCTTTTCAAAGATGTAGTAGTATAGCTGGATGCCAAATATGAGCACAATGGGATGAATGTGACAAAAAGATGGATGATATATTGTAACAAGACTCAAGGATACTCAGAATAGACTCCATGGATGCAAGGGTGACTCATCTCAAATTCTCTTAAAAAGGATGACTCTATAATGCTTCCACATGGGAGAGGCCCAAAGGGGACCATAAAAACATGAGTAAATAATGGACACTCATGATGAAAATCGATACATAAGTCAAAAAGTGCAAAGGGAAAGTGGCACCAGAGTACAAGTGACTCACTTGAAGAAATTCAGTTTTGATGGGTGGAAAAGTGAGACACCATGGAAAAATGGCTTAATAATGAAGTGTCAAATTACAAAAAAAGGGAGACCTATTATAGGACTCGGTGAGAGATTTCCAACGAAGCTAAAGGTTTGTCAAACCGAGCTATGGCGTGGTCACA
The DNA here is from genome assembly GCA_000404065.3 of Pinus taeda. NCBI lineage: Eukaryota > Viridiplantae > Streptophyta > Pinopsida > Pinales > Pinaceae > Pinus > Pinus taeda. The sequence goes on from APFE031292949.1 coordinate 41,130, forward strand.
ATGTGCAATGAAAAAACTAAGTTTTTTCTTATGAAAGGGCTTCTTGCCGCCAAATCCAATTCATTTACATAGTGAGTTGTTGGATAATTTGGAGAGGAGGAGAAGGCCCTAAATATTGAGAATATTGTAGAGGAAAAAATTACCATTTGAATTTGGATCTGCGAGTTTCAGGTGGGTGGCCTAACCTTACTCATCAATTCTAATGGATTAAATTTTTATATTATGAATTCATCTCATTGGGGGAAACCCTTTGTTGAGCATGGAATCCCCCCAAAGGCATGTGTTGGGGCTTAAAACCAATTTTTGACCAAATCTTGTTGTAAAAGCTCTGTGAATGGTGGGCACGGGGCACAAAAGTACGATAGAGTCACAGGGTTGTCTGCCCTAGTTTTGTCGGCTGGATAGACCTACCCATTGTCTGCGGACCATGGGATTGTATAAATAAAGTGAGGCTCTAAGGGTAAGATAAGGGATAACTACTAAGGATGAGGAGTGTAAGTGATTAAGTTGAAGTGTAAAGTGTGTTTGTGGGCCGTAGAGTAGGAGAAGGCTCTGAAGCTGAGTGCGCAGAGGCCTAGTAGTCCGCAGCTGAGTGCGCAGACCCCTACGGCTAAGTGCGCAGGGCAGGTCGAGTTTGTAGCTGTTGGACAAATCAATAAAGAGAAGTTTTGCTATAATTCTATGTATCCCTTCCTGGTTTAATGCATGATTGATATAGTTTGTAAATATACTGTTTATTTACTGCGCGAACCTATATGAATTTTTTGTATTGTTAAGTATAACTTAAGACACTTAAGTGGGTGAAGGTGCTTAAACAATACTGGAAGATAAATAAGATCTTGGGTAATAGTGCAAAGCGCAAAACAACCACTGTTGGGTTGTGTTATATTCTTTCCATGACTAACCTACGTAGTGAACCAGGGGGTTAGAGGGGGGCGGGGCAGCGCCCCGAGAAATTTTTTTTTGGACCCTATATTAGGTTGGGCGAACCTACCTATGGTTTTTTGGTCCATGGTTTTGGACGCAATGGTTTTCGGTCCATGGTATTGGATGCTTCGGCATGTATAAATATGTATTGTAACATTGAAGGAATATAATGAAAAATCAAGCTAGTAGTCTCGGTTTTGAGATCCAGTGGGAAATCTCTGTGTATATGTGTTTTATGTGTTATGCTCTCGCATTTTTATTTTTCCTGTGAATTAGAATTCGTATGCAGGTAATTTCTGTACGGGGTTAAAACCTACATTTGGTATCAGAGCTGTTTTGGCTTCAAGGGGACGCCTTTGTTGCTGAGGGGTTTCGCTCGGGCCTGTGGTAGACCCTGTTCAGTGGGAGATCTGCGAGATCGATTCTGGTGGTGAAAGAAGATGGCGAGCAACGGAAAGATAGAGATTTGAGAAGTTCAATGGTCAGAGTTTTGAGTTGTGGAAACTCAAGATGGAGGATCTGTTGGTGGATAAAGATCAGTGGATCGCGGTAGATCCGGGTACTAAACCAACGGGAGTGACCGATGAAGAATGGAAGAAGTTGGATCGGAAGGCAAAGAGCAACATACGATTGTGTGTCTCAGATTCAGTATTGTTTGAAGTATCAGGGGAAGCTACGGCGAAGGCTTTGTGGACAAGTTAGGGACTTTGTACCAATCTAAGTCTCTGGTGAATAAACTATTCCTATGGAAAAAGCTGTATAACCTGAGGATGAAAGATGGAGACTCGGTGACAGAGCATCTGAAAGCGTTTAATACTGTGGTAAGTCAGTTATTATCTGTTGATATTAAAATTTCAGATGAAGATAAGTGCATCAGTTTGTTGTGTTCTCTACCAGACTCGTGGGATAGTCTGGTTATTGCAATAGGTAGCAATGCAACTGCTTTGCAGTTTGATGAAATAGTCTCAGCCTTGCTGACGGAGGAGATGAGACGGAAAAATATGGACAACCAGAATGGTGATGCCTTGTCTGTACGAGGACGGTCCCAGAACAGAAACAAAAATAAGTCATCGAGTGGGAGATCTAAATCTAGAGGGAGATCTAAATCTCCAGGAAAACCTACAAGGTGGTGTGCTGGAAATGCGGAAAGGAAGGGCACTTCAGAAGGGAGTGTAAATCTAAAGCTCCTGGTAAAGGAAAGGGATCTGATGATGCTCCTTCTACAGAGGCAAAAACCGCCTCAGATGAAGGTGGGGATGTGTACTTGGCTTCTTCAAGTACACATGTAGATTCATGAGGCAATGGTTGCATTGACTCAGTGCATCTTTCACTTCACTCCCCATAGAGAGTGGTTTGCGAGTATAGAAATATGATGTGGGTGATTTTCTTCTTAGGGATGATAGTGAGGCAGAATCATTGTCGCGGGAAAAGTAAAGTTGAATTTGCAAGGTGGAAGGGTAGAACCCTTCCGGGTGTTCTGCATATTCCTGCGTTGGCCAGAAATCTGATTTCTGTAAGCAAGTTGGATGATGCAGGTGTAAAGACAGTGTTCGAGAAGGGTACCTGCAAGATGGTTCGAGGAGCACTGGTATTGATGCGGGGAGTTCGGATTGGAACTCTGTACAAGCTGCAAGGTAGCACTGTTGTTGACGGGTGCAATAGTTCTACGGTTCTTGAAAATGGAGGCAGAAAATCTAGTGGTCTCGGGAGAGAAGACCATGTTGTGGCATCAAAGGCTTGGACATATTGGAGAGAAGGGCCTTCGAATACTTCATGGTAAAGGTATGGTAGAAGGTATGAGTAATAGCTCTCTGGATTTTGATTTCTGTGAAAATTGTGTATATGGGAAGCAGAATCGGGTGAGTTTCCCCTCTGGTGGTAAGAGACGAAACAAATATTAGAGCTTGTGCACAGTGATGTGTTTGGACCTGTGAAAGTTCCATCATTGGGTAAGTCTGTGTACTATGTATCATTTATAGATGACTTCTCAAGGAATACATGGATATATTTCCTTAAGAAGAAATTTGAAGTCTGGACAGGTTTAAGATTTAAGCTCTGGTGGAAAAATCAGACAAGAGAAGAAGATAAAGGTACTTGAGGACAGATAATGGTGGAGAATTCTGCAGCAAGGAATTTGAAGAATTCTGTAAGAAGTGTGGTATAGCACGGCAAAAGACTACTCCATATATACCTCAGCAAAATGGAGTCGCAGAAGAATGAACAAAACGTTGATGGAAAGGGCAAGAAGCATGCTCAGTGGTGCCGGGTTAGGACAGGAATTCTGGGCAGAGGCGGTGGATACTGCATGTTACTTGGTCAACAGGTCACCTTCATAAGTGTTGGAGGATAAGACTCCACAAGAAGTATGGACTGGTAAGAAACCCTCTCTTTCACATCTGAGGGTATTTGGATGTGATGCCTATGTACATGTTCCAAAGGAGAAACGAACCAAGTTGGATAGTAAATCTGAAAAGTGCATCTTTATTGGGTATAAGGATGGTTTAAAGGGTATAAGCTTTGGAACCCAGTCACACGAAGGTTGTGTACAGTCGAGATGTGGTGTTTAGAGAGGTTGAAAGATGTTATTAAAACATGAATTCCAACAAAGGAACCCGTGGAAGATAGAGTTTTGAACTAAAGGAGGAAGAATCAGACTCTGTAGCAGAAGAGGAATCAGAATTATGAAAGCCACAAACTCGGCTGTGAGGAAGTTCAAGCTCGAGAAAGAAGGCAGCCAGCCAGAAAGTAAGTCCATTAGTTTTCTGTTCAAACTTTGCTTTGTCTGTACTGTTGATGATCCAGGAAACTTGTGAAGGAAGCAGTGGATTCAGAGGATGGAAAACCTGGAAAGAGGCCATGGTTGATGAAATGGCATCTTTGCACAAAAATGAGGCTTGGGATCTGGTGGAGTTGCCGGCTGGAAGGAAACCCATTGGCAGCAAATGGGTGTTCAAGAAGAAGACAAATGCAGAAGGGAAGGTGGAGAAATACAAAGCTGGTTGGAAGCAAAAGGTTATTCCCAGGTGCCGGGAATTGATTTTGGTGATATTTTTTCTCCTGTTGCCAAGGTAACTTCTATTAGATTACTTTTATCTGTTGCTGCTGCTTTTGATTTGAGGTAGAACAGATGGAGTGAAGACAACGTTTCTTCATGGGGATTGTGGAAGAGGAAATCTACATGAAGCAACGAAGGCTTTGCGGTGAAGGGTAAGAAGAACTGGTATGCAAGTTAAAGAAGTCTTTGTATGGGTTAAAACAGTCACCAAGGATGTGGTATCAGAAATTTGAGACATTTATACGGGGACTTGGCTTCACCAGAAGCAAAGCAGATCATTGTGTGTATTTTAAATTAATTGGTGACCGTGTTATTTATCTGGTCTTGTATGTGGATGATATGTTGTTGGTTGGAAATGACAAAGAAATTATCCAGGATTTGAAGACCCAATTGTCCTCCAAATTCGACATGAAAGATTTGGGTGCTTGCAAACTAATATTTTGGGCATGGAAATTTAAAAGAGATCGGGCAAAGAGGAAGCTCTGGTTAAACCAGAGGAAGTATGTCGAGACAATATTGCAGAGGTTTAATATGCAGGATAGTAAACCGGTGAAGGTTCCTATTCCTGTAGGAGTGAGGTTATCTGCTGAACAGTGTCCCAAGACACAAGAAGAGGAAGAGGACATGTCTCGTGTTCCATTATGCCAAGTGAAGTCAGTAGCCTGATGTATGCAAATGGCTTACTGACCCATACATTGCATAGGCAATGGAGTATTGAGTAGGCTTTATGTCAAAACCAGGGGAAAGGAGCATGAGACAGCATGAAGTGGGTTTTTCAGTACTTTGCGTGGCACTAGTGATTATGGTTTTGTGCTCCAAGGAAGGACCAAGGATTGGACAGAGTGTTGGTATTCGTGGCTATTGATTGATGCAAGGGACTGGGCTGGAGATCTGGATCAGAGGAAGATCTACAGTGGGTATTGTGTTTAACTTATTGGAGGTGCACATCAGTTGCATGAGTAAAGAAACAATCTTGTAGTTGGCACTATCAACTTTCAGAGGCAGAATACATGGCAGCCACTCATGCAAGCAAGGAAGCAGTTTGGTTGCAAAGATTGTGTTCAAGTATGGGGTTAGTACAGGGAGCTATAAGGATAGACTGTGACAGCCAAAGTGCAATTTTCTTGGCAAAGAACCCTGCTATCATTCAAAGACAAAGCACATTGATGTTCAGTATCACTTTGTGAGGGATATGATAGAAGACAAAAAGGTGTTGCTGGTAAAGGTGGACACTTTGAAGAATACTGCAGATGCATTGACAAAATCTGTTAGCTCTGAGAAGTTCTCTTGGTGTAGAAGAACAATGGGCATTTCAGGGCTGGAAAAATGACTAAGCTCTCATGTGGCCCCCTGTGGAAAGAAAACAACAAGTGGGAGATTTTTGGGTTGTGTTATATTCTTTCCACATAGTTAACAAGGGATTTGAAGGGTAACTGTAACCCCACTTTATGGGGTTCAGGGCAGCGCCCCGGAAAATTTTGGTTTTGGACCCTATGTTAGGTTGGGCGGACGCACCTATGGTTTTGTGCATGATTTTCGCACATGTTTTTTGGACGCGATGGTTTTCGGTCCATGGTATTGGATCGATGGTTTTTTGGTC
>APFE031292950.1:4255-29238 GCA_000404065.3 Pinus taeda
AGTTACCAGCTCCTCCTTCAAAGGGATAGCTCCTCTCAACAAGGGATTAGTTCCTCCTATGATGGGATGCATGAACCACTTGGAGCGAACAATCTACGTAACAAATGCTTCTAGAAAACTCTAGAATTAACCCAAGATGAGTTTTTTAAGATAAAGATTACGCCTTTTGACTTTTACAGGGGTACGCACCCTCCCCTTTACATACAGAGCGTATAAGTATGCAGATAACTTGAACAAAAGGTGCGGGCCTGCAGGAAAAAGTAAGAGAAAGTGCGGAACCAGAGTTACATTGCTTTTTGATGTCTTTCTCTCATTTCTCAAGCTTGTTTTGAAGAGCTGAGGTTTAATACTTTCTTAGGAAGCTGGTATAGGCAATGATAGACCTACACCGACAGCAAATAATCAAGGTGACGATATTTTTGTGTAACAGCTATGTCTCCAGTCCAGCTTTCGGTGGTGGCCTTCTTTTATTGTGTCTTTAAAGCAAAGATTTACAATGAGGAGCTCAACTTGAGTCTCCTGAAATAGATAATGCTTGCTAGGGTGGTTCTTGGATTCCCCAAGCCACTAGAGTGCACAAACTCTTTCCTTACCAAGTCTCGACCTCTCCGGTCTTCAATGGGATGAGTCTAATGTGGTGCTCAATTCTTGATAGATGTCTTCAAAGGGATCGCTTGAACCTCTCAAGCCTTCTGTCTGCTCGATGCTGCCTTATGCTGCAGGTCAGCTTGGCTCTCTGTTTCTTTTCTGAATCTTGCTTTACTGTCTCTCTCATCTTTTTTTCCACTGTTCTCTTCTCTGATTCTTCCTGTTTTGTTTTCTATTTGTTCATGGCTTAAAGCCAATCTATTCTTGACTATTCGCTTCCTCTTCCACCCCTTTGGATTGCCTGCTATTGTTCGTTTGGAGTTCCCTGCCTCTGCGTCATCACCAACGTCCCATAGGGAAGTGGCCACTTTTCCTCTCATGAACTACGCCAGCTCTTCCTAAATAGTTCGGTATTTCGATTACATTATGTAATGATTTATCCGCCAACTTAGCGGTCAAATCGGACTTCAGACTTTTATATGTCGCAGCTTAATTCTTCCTCTAGATCTGACCATTCATCGGGCGCAATCTCCACCGTTAGATCTGGGGCCCCCGATCCTACAATTATCGCTCATATCATGTGGTTGACTTGCTCGGACGTTAGCCCACGATGAGGGGCGGTTTTCTCTCTCATCTGCTGGACATGCATCATGCAATGTATGGAATTGCTCGTTTTCTACCAAATCTGCTTACCGCCCAATATGCCTTAGATATTCCGTCGGTTTTGGATCGCGGGGCCTGCCTTTTGCTTTAGTGCTTTCCCTACGGTCTCCCGGCTTCCCATGCGACCAAGCGCTTGGGGCCTTTCCTTCTCGAGGGGTTTTCCCCAACAATGCACGCATCAGAAACGGCCTCTATTTTCCGATCCGGACTTCCTAACCACCAGTTTACTTCTTGCGCGGTATTCATGGGCCTCGGTCAGCGTGCTTTGGTCGAGGTCCTTGTCGTTCCTTGCTAGCTATAAACTGCCACTATCTAGAGGTCTTCCTGATAGCTCTTTGTTCATAAATTTTTGAAGTCTGTCTAATTTGATACAGTCATAGCACTTTGGTAATTTTCATGGATCTAATTCAGATCACGACCTTCCCACTGAAAAAAATTTTGGACCACCAAAAGTTGGTTTTCAAGCATCGACTAAGTGAGGGTACAATTGTCTCACTTGTCCAATCTCTATCCACTTTGTACCGCTTGGCTTCGAACCCTTGAGCCCAATTCTGAGGTACTCAACATCTCCCCTATGCGTCGTCCTCACCTTCCTATCCAAAACTGTGTCTTCCTACAATTCATTAAGATATTTAGGTAGCAGGTCATCAATAGAAGGTAATTGACTCTGCTCTTCGAGATCTTCAATTAGCGAAGGTTCAAACAATCTCAAGCAATCTGCATTTACGACTGAGTAGATGTGCATGTAGGTTGGTAGATCAAGGCGAAAAGCATTCTTACCAATCTTCTCAAGTATCTTGAAGGGTCCATACCTGATAGGCTTTAGCTTTTTACCTTCACCTTGCATCCTGTCTTTGCTGATATATCGCCAGTATGGTCACCAACTTGGAAACTATGCTCCATTTGATGCTTGTCATGCCTTGCCTTGTATTTGGCATGGCTCCTTTCCAACTGTTCTTGTGCTGCCTGGTGGATCTCTTGGATTTGTTCAATGAAACTAGTTTCCCTATCCACATCACTGTGTCCCTCAACTATGGTGTCTTTACCAAAGACAAAATCCAAAGGAGACCTTGGTGTGAAACCAAAACAGGTCTCAAAAGGAGATCTCCGTGTAGAAGAATGTTTTGCTCTATTGTAAGCATGCTGCACATAACATAAATGTTCATCCCAAAGCTTAGGATGCTTGCTGCAATATCCCCTAAGTAACTGGACCACTGTCCTGTTAACTACTTTTGCCTGGCCATCAGTTTGTGGATGAAAAGTTGTGCTTTTCTTCAGTTTGGTGTCCATCAGTTCCCACAGACTTGACCAAAACTTCCCCACAAATCGGGTGTCTCGATCAGATACAATGGAAGTGGGTAACCCAAAATGAACCCATACATGTTGAAGAACAATTTGCAGTTTGTTCACTGTATATGTTTATTACAAGGTAATCAAATCACATTTTGTTGAACCTTCCACAACAACATACAGATAATCATGACCTTTCCTAGATTTAGGCAGACCTCAACAAGTCCCTGGGAAACACTTTCCCAAGGATGAGAAGGAACTGGTAATGAGTGTACAGCCTAGTTTTCTATTGCTGGGCTTTGCTTTTGACAATAGTACATCCCCCTTACATATCTAGAAACTGTCTTGTTCATTTTTGGCCAATAACAAAATCTTTGCAGCTGTGCAACTGTTTTACTTACCCCAAAGTGACCTGATATTAGAGAAGTGTGTGCTTATTGAATTATCTTTACTCTTTCAATTTGTGGAATGCATAACTTCTCACAATGATATAAGAGTCGATCCTTTACATGATAATCCAATTCTTCTACTCGTTTGCCTTGACTTAAAGTTGCATATACATCTTTAAAATCTATATCTTGAGCATATTGTTCAATGTAACTATCATGTAACACATAATTATTCTTAAGTATAGTAGATGCATTTATAATGGGTCTAGATAACATATCTGCAACTTTGTTATGTATGCCTTTTATATCTGATGACTAAATGAAACTGTTGTAGAAAACCCATCCATCTATAGTGTCTTGATTGTTGCAACTTGGTTTGGGAGTGTAGATATTGAAGTGGTTGATGATCAGTATGTATTACTATCTCTTTGCCCATTAAGTAATGTTTCCACTTTGTCACACTCTGTACTAATGCATACAATTCTTTATCATATGTAGGATAGTTAACTACTGCAGAATTAAATGTCTCAGATTAGTAACATATGGGTTTACCGTGTTGTGTCAACACTGCTCACATGGCATAGTCACTAGCATTCTTTTGGATCTCAAATGGTCTTTGAAGATCAGGTAGTGCTAGTACAGGTGTTGTACTAATCTTTTCTTTCAAGGTGTTGAAGGCTTTCTACTGTTTTCCTCCCCACTGAAACACCTTGTTCAATCATGTTAAAGCATGTAAGGGAGCTGCAATTAAGGAAAAGTCAGAAATAAACTTCCTCCAATATTGTGCTTCTCCTAAGAAGCTTCTAACTTCTGTAGCAGATTTGGGTTTCGGCCAGTTCACAATGACTGCCACCTTAGAGGGATCTATCTTCAATTCACCACCCCCTACTATATGACCCAAATAATTCAGAGATGTTTTGCCAAATTCACATTTTGAGAGTTTAACATAAAGTTTTTCTCTTTTCAAAACATCTAGTGTCTGCTTAACATGCTTTAAGTGTTCTTCCCACATTTTGCTAAATATTAGAATGTCATCCAGATACACAATAACAAAATCATCAAGTAAAGGTCTGAGTACATCATTCATTAATCTCATGAAAGTACCAGGAGAATTAGTTAAGCCAAAAGGCATAACTAACCACTCATACAATCCCTGCTTTGTTTTGAAAGCAGTCTTCCATGCATCTTGTTCTGCAACTCTGACCTAATGGTATCCACTATGCAAGTCTAGCTTGGAGAAATAAACAACTTCTTTCAATTGATCTAAAAGACCATCTATGCGAGGAAGGGGATAACGAATTTTTATTGTTATCTTATTTAATGCTCGGTAAACAATGCACATTCTCCATGAGCCATCTTTCTTTCTCACCAAAACGATTGGTGACCCACATGGTGATGTGCTAGTTCTGATGAACCCTTTCTCTAGCAACTCCTGCACTTACTTCTTGATTTCTACGTTCTCTAAAGCAGACAACCTATACATCTAATGTTAGGAAATGGAGAATTTTGCTGCAAAATAATATCATGCACTATTTCGTTTTTGGGTCACAAACCTTTAGGTTCTTTAAACAAGATATCATACTCTGAAACAACCTTTTCTAAATCAGCTTATTGTTTAGCATTACAGCCTCCAAATACATTGGTTTTATCAGGTTTCTTTTCCTTTACAACCATCAGTAGGAATTGTTTGCATGAATTTATCATTCTCTGCCCTGATTTTATGAGAGTATAATTATTCTTGAGCTTATGAGCTATTACAAAGTATTTGATTCCATATTTAACAAGTAGATACTTGTTCTCAGCTCTATAGAAAATAGTTTTTTCTGTCATACAAGTAAGGACTTCCTAAAACAATTCCACATATATCCAAAGGAATTATGTCTAACTCAACCTCATCTACAAATGTTGACCCAAAAGAAAACTTGAGTTTGCACTGTCTAGTCACTTGTAGTTATGCTTTATCATTCAACCATCCTGAGGGGTATGGTTTCTTGTGAGGTGTAGTCACTAATCCAAATTTCTTTAAAATTGCTTCAAAAATTAAATTTACTTGTGAGCCACTGTGAAACAAAGTATCAATCTTTTCATGTTTGGAAATAACTCGAATATGGAAAAGCTCATGCATTTGTCTCTCATTTTCTTCATCAATAGTAGATTGTGCAGAATTACTAGTAGATGCTTAAGAATTCCTACCTCTTATACCTGTGGCTGCAATAGTTGTTTCATCTCTTGAGTCTGACCCCAAATATTTTTGAATAGCTGCAACTGTATTCTTCTTCTTGCCCTCGAACTTCTTAGGTCTCAACTGTAGATGCAGAATCCAGCAGTGCTCATCATCATGCCCATCCTTTTTACAGTGAGTGCCTGAAGCCTTGCTTTTATGTGCAACGTTATCCTTCCTTGCTTTCCATTTCTTCTTTCTTTTCTCCTTATTCTTGCTTGCAGTGGGTTGGGATGATCCCCCAACTTTTGAACTTCCATTCTTTCCTCTAGCTTCTAGATGAGTAGCTTGAATAGATACCTCATCTATACTAGTGGGATTAAACATGAGGATAGTGTGCCTCATGTAGCTGTGTAGACCACCAATGTACTTCAGCAGAGTCTCAAGTGAGTCTAATGAGATTCCTAGAATCAATGCTCTCTTTCTAAATTCTTGAGTGTATCCCTGTACACTTTTCCCTTTCAACTGTTGAAGAGTTTTCCAGCTCATCATGGCTTGCTCCATGTAGGCCAATCGATAGAACTGCTTTTTGATTGTAGAAACAAATTCACTCTAGATAGAGATAGTCTTACCATGTCTTTTCATATCAGCTTGGGTCTTGCCTTCCCACCAAACTAAGACAGTGCCTCCAAGGCGTAGGCTTGCCAACTGAATCTTGCTCTTATCTAAATCGATATTTTGCACTCTGCAATAAACATCAATTTGTCTAATCCAATTGTCCAGCTTTTCTGCATTCAACTCTCCATCATATATAGGTAAATCAAATTTAACATCTAATTTAATCAAAGATGCCTTCTTTTTATGTTTAGGGCTATTAGGAGGTGGGAGAAAGCTTTCTTCTTTCCCCTTTCCTTTTGAGTGGTCATGGAAGTGAGACTCATCTTCTCCTTTATCTTGTTTGGAGCCTGATGAATCTTCATCATTGTGTTTTCTAAAATACCTATACATTTCCTCTACCATGGACTTTATGGCTAGGAAACTATCTGTGAATTGAGGGTCTGGCCCCATAGAACCTTCCTTCGACATTTTCTTTTGAGGATAGACTCTCCCAATTTCAAGATTAGTTTCGACCAACTCTCCTTCTCCTAATTTGAGCTTTGATATAGTTAGCATTCAACAGCTAAACCCAACACAAGCTTGTCTAACCTTAACAACCTTGAGCTCTGATACCACTTGATCTGAAAATCACTTGTGAGTGATCTCAGTTAATTAATTAATGAATGAAGGTACTACAGACTCATGTGCTGGTGTGTGTCTATGTTATCTTAGGCAACGGATCGATCAAATTGAAAAATACACAGACACTGGAAAATGGAAAATAGTAAGAGAAACACAGTAAGCAAATACAAGAAAACAACAAATTAACAAGGAGTTCACCCAATCCTCCTGGGCTACGTCTCCGATCCAGCTTTCAGTGCTGGCCTTCTTTTATTGTGTCTTTAAAGAAAATATTTACAATGAGGAGATCAACTTGAGTTGCTTGAAATAGATAATGCTTGATAGGGTGGTTCTTGGATTCCCCAAGCCACTAGAGTGCACAGACTCTTTCCTTACCAAGTCTCGACCTCTCTGGTCTTCAATGGGATGAGTCCAATGTGGTGCTTGATTCCCAATATATGTCCTCACAGGGATCACTTGAACCTCTCAAGCCTTCTATCTACTTGATGCTGCCTTATGTTGCAGGTCAGCTCGGCTCTCTGTTTCTTTTCTGCCTCTTTCTTTATTGTCTCTCTCATCTTTTTTCCACTGTTCTCTTCTCTGATTCTTCCTGTTCTATTTTTTGTCTGTTCATGGCTTAAAGCCAATCTGTTCTTGACTATTCACTTCCTCTTCCACCCCTTCAGATCGCCTGTTGTTGTTCATTTGGAGTTCCCTGCCTCTGCGTCATCACCAATGTCCCACAGGGAAGTGGCCACTTTTCCTCTCACGAACTGCGCTAGCTCTTCCTCAATAGTTCGGTATTTTGGTTATGCTATGTAATGATTCATCCGCCAACTCATCGGTCAAATCAGACTTCAGACTTTTATATGTTGTGGCTTAATTCTTCCTCTAGATTTGGTCATTCATCGGGTGCAATCTCCACCATTGGATCTGGGGCCCCCAGATCCTATGGTTATCGCTCATATTGCGCGGTTGACTTGCTCGTACGTTAGCCCATGATGAGAGGCAGTTTTCTCTCTCATCTGCTGGACATGCATCGTGCAATGGAATCACTCGTTTTCTACCAAATTTTCTTACCGCCCAATATGCCTCTTATATTTCGCCAGTTTTGGGGTGGGGGGCCCGCTTTTTGCTTTATTGCTTTCCCTACTATCTCCTGGCTTCCCATGCGATTGAGTGCTTGGGGAATTTCCTCCTCGAGGGGTTTTGTGCTAATCACGCATCAGAAACGACCTCTATTTTCTGATCCAAACTTCCTAACTGCCAGTTTGCATCCTGCACGGTCTCCATGGGCCTTGGTCAGCGCACTTTGGCCGAGGTCCTCATCGTTCCTTGCTGGCTACAAACTGCCACTGTCCAAAGGTCTTCCTGATAGCTCTTTGTTCATAAATTTTTGAAGTCCGTCTGATTTGATATAGTCATAACACTTTGCTAGTTTTCATGGATCCAATTCGGATCAAGAAATGGCAAGAAATTTCTACTACTGATGAATTCAAACTGAAAACAAGAGATAAAAATTTCTTCTAGAATCTGTAGAATAGAAAATCACAAGATAAAAACACATGCAATCATGAAACACAAGGAACACGATGATTTACATGGGAACCCAATTGGGAAAAACCCCTACACTACTTTTCATTAGTTAGATCAGAATGATAAACTATTACAATGTTAGCTTCAAGCACCGAAGCACACCCTACATTGTAAAATTGTTCTCCTGTTGAATGACTATCTTTGTTTAACACTTATCCTATTCAATCCCCCTAGCTTCCTCCTATTTCCTTGAGAAATCTTGTAGAAGTTCACCTCCTAAAGGATAGGGAATTCCAAAATTTCCTTGTGCAAATCCAAGGGAATTGATCACCTGCTTAATTTCCAAGCTTGTACACTCAACTAGTATACAATTGATGATTACAATGTGCATTTTCCTCCACTCCAAGTAGGTAATTCGAATTCCATGCATGTTTGAGATATTTTTGGTTGATTGACTAGTTAATTGAGAGATCAATGAGTTAAAAATAGTCATAATTACTCAATTGATATTGAACTAATTCAACTAGTGACTACAATTCAGTTAACTGACTTCACCTCAAAATAACTGAACTAGATTTCTAATTTTAGCAATCACTACATGCACAAATCTACTCCAAGCCTACAAACTCAAATTAGGTGAGTATTTTCTTACTACATTCTAAGACTCCCTCCTAGCAAGAAAAGGGTTATGCACCACCCTTATCCTGCACCTATGGACCTCGAATTTTCCTCTTGAAAATGCCTTTGTCAAAATATTTGCATCCTGCTCCTTTGTGGGAATGCACTACAACATCATGATTCTCCCTTGCACACAATCTCTCATGTAATGGTACCTAATATCAATGTGCTTGGACCTGTCATGAAATACTAGATTCTCAAAGAGTTTGATACAACTCGGATTATCACAATAAATCATTTTTGAATCCATCTCCTGACTGAAAATACCAACAATAATTTTCCTCATCCATATGGCCTCACATGTTGCTTGACTTGTAGTCGTATTCTCAACCTCTGCTGAGTTGAGTGCCACAGACCTTTGTTTCCTAATATACCAGGAAATAGTCGCAGACCCAACACTGAAGATAGCTCCTAAAGTACTATTCATGTCTGATGGACTCCCTTCCCATTTTGCATCAATGAAGCCTTGGATCTTCACACCATCTATCCTCTTATGCCATAACCCATAATTTGTTGTGACTTTGAGGTATTTGAGCACATGCTTTGCTTCTTTCAAGTGAATCTTGGTAGGATTCACAATAAATTAACTTAGATGATTAACTGTGAATCATATGTTGGGCCTTGTGTTCATTGGATACATTAAGGACCCCAAATCTATCTATATATGGTATCATCTACTACCTCTCATTAAGAGGCTTCCTCCTTCCTCTACTTGTAGCTAGAGGAGTGTCCATAGGCTTGCAGTATTGCATATGAAATCTATGAATTATTTCAGAGGAGTGCTTCCCATAACACACAAACAACTCTTTGTCTCCATGCCATACCTCCAACCTAAGGAAGTAATGCATTAATCCCATGTCTTTCATCTCAAATTCTCTTGCAAGGTCCTCCTTGCAAGAGTGGATCAACTACTCATCCCCTGTAAGTAACAAGTGATCAACATACAATACCAAGATAAGCAACATTTCATCTCCCACAATGTGATATATATTGGCATCTGCTTCACTTTTGGTGAAGCCCAATCCACTGAGATATGTGTTGATTCGAGTGTACCATGCGCGGGGCGCTTGTTTTAGACCATAAAGCACTCTCTTGATTCTACACACATATGTCTCCTTGTCATATGTCTCAAACCCCTCAGGCTGCTCTGTATAAATTTCTTCCTCAACCACTCCATTGAGGAAAGTAGTCTTCACATCCATCTGGTGGATCTTCCACCCCATCTACACAACTAATGCTAAAATTGTTATGATTGAGGAATATCTTGCCACAAGGGAAAATGTTTCCTCATAGTCAACTCCCTCTACTTTTCAGAAGACTTTGGCCACAAATCTGGCCTTGCACTTGTCAATACTGCCATCAGACGCATGTTTCACTTTGTAAATCCATATGGAACCAACCACTAACTTGTTCTTTGGTCTCGACACCACCTCCCATAAATTTTTCTTCATGATGGAATCATACTCCTCCACCATGTAATCTACCCACACCAATTAGGTAATTTCTTCCTCAAATGAAGAAGGATCAGAACCAATGAGTTTTATCTTGAGGGCCATGTAACTCATATACCTATTTGGTGACATCCTCTTCATGTGAAAAGATGTAGGAGCTCCCACATGCTCCCTAGAGTATTGCAACAACATGTTAGCATCTCTAGTTCTCTTCCTCCCCTCTCTATAATATTATGGTTGAGTCGGTGCCTCCAGTCTGCCTCTTGTCTCCTCATCTGCATGTGGCTTCTCCACAACATCCTGAAGCTATGTTGGAGTCTCCTCCTTTGGAGATAGAAGTTCCTCCTCTGGTGGGATACTCAACTCTCGCTCTAGAGAGCATCTCTTATCCTTCTCCTGATTAAATCTGACATCTCCCCTCTCCACTGTCACCCTGAGTGAGGGAAAATACACCCGATAATTATGTGGTGTCTCTGTGTATCCTACAAAGACTCCCATCTCAGTTGTAGGTTCCAATTTATTCTCGTGATCCTTGGAGGCATGACAATACATAGTAGCTCCCGAAATTCAAAAATGGGATACATCTATCTTTCTCCCAGAGAAAGCTTCTTCGGGTGTGATCATGCCAAATATTCTGTGAGAGCTCCATATTTGTAAATAAACTGTGGTGTTTCATGATTCTACCCATGGATGTAATGGAAGCCCTTGATCATGCAACATGGCTGTTGTTTCTCCCACTATTCTTATTTTTTACCTCTTAGCCACCCCATTTTGTTGTGGGTTCTGAGGTGCTATTAGTTCTCTTATAATACCCTCTTTGGTACAAAATTCCTTGAAGGTTTTAGATATAAATTCTCCTCCATTATCACTTCTGAAGGATTTTAATTTTTGACCAGTCTCCTCTCAACCAATGCTTTGAATTCAACAAATTTGGAAAAAAACTTCGTCATTTTTCCTCTTCAAGAAGATCCACCATTTTCGAGAAAATCCACCAAGAAAACTCACATAGAACTTGTTTTTGTTGTAGAGGTTGTAGAAAATGGTCCACATACATCAGAGTGGAATCATTCTAATATTTTTTCAGCTCTGCTATCTTGACCGTGGAAGGTGTATTTGACATATTTCTCGAGTGTGTATCCCTTGCAGACATCATCTCGGTCAAGGGTGCATTTTGAGAGACTGGTGGTAATTTGTTGCATGAATTTTAAGGCCTCATGGTGTAAGTATCCCATGTGCTTATGCCACAGTTCTCTAACATCTCGAATCTACACTTTTTTTGCCTTACTACTGAGTGTAGCATAAGCATCCACCTTTGTAGATATTTTTCACTCTAACTCTAATATACTTCACTTGCCTTGTAGCTACATGCTTTAGAAAATATTTTCCCTTATTATACAAAATATCATAACCTTTATCCTCCAATATAGCTATAGAAATCAAATTCTTCTTTAGCCCAGGTACATACATAACATCTTTCATATGAATATGGGAGCCTAAATCCCTCTTAAAGGTGATGGTACCAATTCCTTTGGTACTATACCTAGCATCATCTCCAAGTTCTATGTGCATATGGAGGTCCTTCTCCTCTAGGCTACTAAATACTTGTTTGCATCATGTCATATGAAACGAGGCACCAGAATATAGGTACCACACACTCCCCATTACAGTGATTTCCATGCATGCAATCAAGGTGAAGCCCAATTTTAATTGGGAGGTAAGAGAATCACCTCCTGCTCCTCTTGATGTCATCTTATTGGATTTATTGTGTAGATGCTTGGTTGCATAATGTCCATATTTGTGGCAGTGAAAAAATTGTATCTTGTTGAGGTCCTTCTTCTTACCATTATTCTGGCTGGACTCTGGCTTTCCTTGGGCATTCTTTTCCTTGGCCTTATTTCCCTTACCTGGAAAGGCAAATTTTTCTTCCTCCTCAGCTTTGGATGCTACTCCATCTCTAGTGTTCCTTTAGATTACTTCATGCACCAAATCAGACCAAAGTCTCTCCCAATTTGGTAATTTTTCCCTTCCATTCACAGAGTCTTGGTAACTATGCCTGGATTTTGGAAGGCATAGGAGAGCTAGGCTCACAAGCTCAGAAGATGGCACATTTTCTCATACTCCTCCAAGTTTTTAATCTCAAACTGAATATGGAGAGGTAGTGCGGAATGGTTTCATTTTTTCTGCATACGGATGTTTCTGAGCTTGTCCCTCAATTCCAATTTGCTAGCAGCAATGTTAATTTAGAATAGTTCATTGAGGGTCTTCCACATAGAAATGGAGTTTCCTTGCCATGTAAATTCAAGACTTTGTGGTCTCTCAAACCCTCCAAGATGATCCTCTTGGATTTTGTGGTATCCTTCTTCCATTGGGCTAACTGTTATGCAGCTGATGTTGCTAGTTTTGGAATGTCAGTTTGGGTGTATTCCAGCACTCCATTATCATCGAGCACATATTTAATCTTATCCTTAGAAGCTATGAAATTCTAGGTTCCCTTCAGGGAATAATCCAACCTCAATCCGTTGAAAGACATTTTCCTACATGAAAGAAAAATTGCTTCACTGAATTTGTAAATCAAAATTTCTGAAGGAGAAGATATATTGATTGGTTTCTATGGTGTTTTCAGGCTCTGATACCATGTATAAATGGAAATAAATTTGATACTACTGATGAATTCGAATTGAAAACAAGAGATACAAATTTCTTCTACAATCTACGGAATATAAAATCACAATATAGAAACACATCCAAAGACATGCAACCATGAAAACACAATGAACACAATGATTTACAAGGGAACCCAACTAGGAAAAACCCCTATGAGGATTTTCATTAATCATATGAGAATGAGAAACTATTATAATGTCAACTTCAAGCACTAAAGCATATCCTGCACTATAAAATTGTTCTAATGTTGAATGACTATCTCTGGCCAACACTTAGCCTATTCATGCCCCCCAGCGTCCTCCTATTTCCTTGTGTAATCCCTGAGAAATTGAGCTCCTAAAGAATAGGGGGAATTCCCTATTTCCTTATGCATATCCAAGGGACTTAATCACCTGCTTAATTTCCAAGCCTGTACAATCAACTAGTATACAATTGATGATCACAATGTTCCTTTTCCTCCACTCTAACTAGGCAATTCGAATTCCATGTATGTCTAGGCTATTTTTGGTTGATCTACTACTTAATTGAGAGATTAGTGAGTTAAGAATAGTCATAACTACTCAATTGATCTCATCTAATTTAACTAGTGACTAGAGATCAGTGAACTTAGTTCAACTGAAAATAACTTAACAAGATTGCTAAATTTTAACAATCACTACTGCACAACTCTACTGCAAGACTACAAACTCAAATTTGTTGATCTAATAAGGTGGCAAGGCCATGTCATTGAAGATAACTTCAAAGTCATCTTGCTGATGTGGAAAATCAAATTATTCCATTTGACTAAGGCACAAGTCAAATGGAGGCTTTTCTTTCTACATTCTAACACTCCTTCTTAGCAATAAAAGGGTTTTGCACCACCCCTATCTTGCACCTGTGGAACTTGAATTTGCCTCTTCAAAATTACTTTGTCAAAATATTTGCATCCTTCTCCTTAGTGGGAATGCACTGCAACATCATGATTCTCCTCTACAGACAATCTTTGAAGTGATGGTACCTGATATCAATGTGCTTGGACCTGTCATGAAATATTGGATTCTCAGAGAGTTTGATACAACTCTGATTATCACAATAAATCATTGCCAAATCCATCTCCTGACTTAAAATACCAACAATAGTTTTCCTCATTCATATGGCATCACATGTTGCTTGACTTGCATCCATATACTTTGCCTTTGTTGAGATGAGTGCCACAAACCTCTACTTCCTACTATACCAAGAAATAGTTGTAGACCCAACACTGAAGATTGCTCCCTACCCAATCTACATTAGTGAAGCCTTGGAGATTCACACAATTTGTCCTCTTGTACCATAACCCATAATTTGATGTGCCTCTGAGGTATCTGAGCATATGCTTAACTGCTTTCTAGTGAAGCTTAATAGGCTTCACCATAAATTGACCCAATTTATTAACTACAAAGCATATGTTGGGCTTGTGTTCACTAGATACATCAACTACCCCACAAGTTGTTTGTAAATGGTAGCATCTACTGCCTCTCCTGAAGAAGCATCCTCCTTCTCCAGTTTGTAGCTAGAGGAGTGTCCATAGGCTTGCAATCTTGCATATGAAATCTCTAAAGTATTTCATAGGAGTACTTCCCCTAAGTCAAAAAAAACTCTCCATATCCCTACCATACCTCCAACCCAAGGAAGTAATGCATTAATCCCATGTCCTTCATATCAAATTCTCTTGCAAGGTCCTCCTTGGTAGAGTGGGTCAGCCACCCATCCCCCATAAGTATCAATTCATCAGCATACAGTACCAAGAAAATGAACATAACATGTGACCAAAATGTGATATAGATTGGCATCTACTTCACTTTTGGTGAGGCCAAATCCACTGAGATATGTTTCAATCCGAGTGTAACATGCTCATCGTGCCTATTTTAGACCATAAAGGGCTCTCCTAATTCTAGACACATGTGTCTCCCTTTCATATCTATAAAATACCTTAGGTTTCTCTATGTAAATCTCTTCCTCAACCACTCCATTGAAGAAGTCAGCCTTCACATCCATCTGGTGGATCTTCCACCACATCTACATAGTTAATGCTAGAATGGCTTTGATTGAGTAATAGCTTGCCACAGGGGACAATGTTTTCTCATAGTCAACTCCCTCTACCTATGAGAAGCCTTTAACCACAAATTCGGCCTTATACTTCTCGATACTTCCATCAGTTGCATGTTTCACTTTGTAAATCCATCTAGATCCAACCATTGACATGTTCTCTAGTCTTGGTACCACCTCCCATACATTGTTCCTGATGATGGAGTCATACTCCTCCACCATGGCATCTACCCACGTTGGTTGGGAAAATTGCTTCCTCAAATGGAGAAGGATTAAAATCAATGAGTTCTATCATGAGTGCCATGTAACCAGTTTAACTACCCATAAATGTAATGGGTAGGTATACTGGTATACCTACCCATAAATGTAATGGGTAGGTATACTGGTATACCTACCCATAAATGTAATGGGTAGGTATACTGGTATACCTACCCATGAAATATTAGATTCTCATAGATTTTGATACAACTCTGATTATCACAATAAATCATTGTCGGATCCATCTCCCTACTGAAAAGACAAACAAGAATTTTCCTCATCCATATGGCCTCACATTTTTCCTAACTTCATTCCATATGCTTGGCCTTTGCTAAGTTGAGTGCCATAGACCCGTGTTTCCTACTATACCAAGAAATATTTGCATACTCAACACTGAAGATAACTCTTGAAGTACTCTTCTTGTTTGATGGATCCTCTGCCTAATCTGCATTAGTGAAGCCTTGGAGCTTCACACCATATGTCCTCTTATACCATAACCCATAATTTGTTGTGCCTGTGAGGTATTTGATCACATGCTTTGATACTTTCCAGTGAAGTTTGGTAGGCTTTGCCATAAATTGACTCAGTTGATTAAATCCAAATCATATGACAGGATGTGTGTTCACTAGACACATCAAGGGCCCCACAAGTTGTATGTAGATGGTAGCATCTATTGCCTCTCTTGAATAAGCATCCTCCTTGCTCTAGTTTGTAGCTGGAGGAGTTTCCAAAGGCTTGCATTCTTGCATATGAAATATCTGAAGTATTTCATAGGAGTACTTCCCCTGACTCACAAACATCTCTCCATGTCACTGCCATACCTCCAACCCAAGGAAGTAATGCATTAATCCCATGTCCTTCATATCAAATTCTCCTGCAAGGTCCTCCTTACAAGAGTGGATCAATTGATCATCCCCTGTAAGTATCAAGTAATCAACATACAATACCAAGATAAGAAAAATTCCATCTACCAAAATGTGATAGAGAATGGAATCTACATAATTTTTGGTGAAGCTCAATCCACTAAGATATGTGTCGATCTGAGTGTACCATGCTCGATGCACCTATTTGAGACAATAAAGGGCTCTTCTAAATATAAAAAAATGTGCCTCCTTGTTATATGTTTCAAACCTCTCAGGATTCTCTATGTAAATATCTTCCTCAATCACTACATTGAGGGAGGCAGTCCTCACATCCATCTAGTGGATCTTCCACCCCATCTGCGTAGCTAATGCTAGAATGGTTCCGATTGAGGAATATCTTGCCACAAGGTAAAATGTTTCCTTATAGTCAACTCCCTTTACCTTTGAGAAGCCTTTGGCCACAAATTTGGCCTTGTACTTCTTGATACTGCCATTAGTTGCATGTTTCACTTTGTAAATCCATATGGAACCAACCACTGACTTGTTCTCTGGTCTCAGCACCACCTCCCATACATTTTTCTTCATGATGGATTCATACTCCTCCACCATGGTATCTACCCACACTAGTTGGGAAATTGATTCCTCAAATGAAGAAGGATCAAAATCAATGAGTTATGTCATGAGTGCCATGTAACCGGTATACCTATCTAGTGGACTCCTCTGTCTGCAAAAGGACATAGGAGCTCCCTCTTGTCCCTTAACATCTTGCACCAACTTGTTAGCCTCTATGGTTCTCTTCCTCCCCTCTCTAGAAGATTCTAGTTGAGTGGGTGCCTATACTCTGACTCTTGTCTGCTCCTCCACATGTCGTTGCTCCACAACATCTTGAAGCTCTGTCTGAGGTTCCTCCTTTGGAGCTAGAAGCTCCTCCTCTGTTGGGATACTCAAATATCACTCTATAGAAAATATTATAGCCTTCTCCTCATCCAACCTGACATCTCTTCTCACCATTGTCACTTTGAGTAAGGGAAAATACACCTGGTAATTATGTGCTGTCACTATGTATCCGACAAAGACTCCCATCTCAGTTGTAGGCTCTAATTTCTTGTTGTTATCCTTGGAGACATGACAATACATAGTAGCTCCAAAAATTCAAAAATGGGATACATTTGGCTTTCTCCCAGAGAAAGTTTCTTCGGGTGTGATCATGCCAAGTATTCTGTGAGGGCTCCAGTTATGAAAATAAACTACGACATTGCATGTTTCTACCGATAGATGTAGTGGAAGCCCTTGATCATGCAACATCGCTCTTGTTTCTCCCACTATGCATTTGTTTTTACTTTCATCCACCCCATTTTTTTGTGCCTTATGAGGTCTTGTTAGTTCTCTTCTAATACCGTCTTCCTCATGAATAAGATCCAACATTTTTGAGAAAAATCATCAACAAAAATCACATAGTACCTGCGTTTTTTTGTAGAGGTTGTAGAAAATGGTCCACATACATCAGAGTGGAATCACTCCAAGATTGTTCCAGCTTTTCTATCTCGTCCCTAGAAGGTATATTTGACATATTTCCCCAATGTTCATCCCTTGCAAACATCATGCTAGTCAAGGGTGCATTTCTGAAGACCGGTGGTAATTTGTTGCATGATTTTTAATGCCCCATGGTGTAAGTGTCCCATGCGCCTGTGTGAGAGTTGTCCAACATCTCAACTCTACACATTATTTTACTTGCTACTTAGTGTAGTGCAAGCATCCAACTCAACTTTGTAGATATTTTTCACTCTAACTCCAATATGTTTCACTTGCCCTGTAGCTACATGCTTCTGAAAAGATTTTCCCTTGCTGAACACAATATCATAACCTTTATCCTCCGAAACAACTTCAGAAATCAAATTCTTCTTCAAACCAGGTACATACATAACAGATTTCATATGAAGTTGGGATCCTGACTCCCTCTTTAAGGTAATATTACCAATTCCTTTGGTACTATACCTCCCATCATCTCCAATTTCTATGTGGATCTGGAGGTCCTTCTCCTCTAGGCTACTGAAGAATTATTTACATCCTGTCATATGGAATGAGGAACCATAATATACGTACCACACACTCCCCATTACAATGTTTTTCATGCATGAAATTGGGATGAAGTCCAATTTTAATTGGGAGGTGAGAGCATCACCTCATGTTCCTCCTAAGGTCTTCTTATTGGATTTCTTGTGCAGAAACTTGGTTGCATAGTGTCCATATTTGTGGCAGTAATTTTTTTTTTTATCTTGATGAGGTCCTTCTTCTTACCATTTCCTTGTTTGGACTCCAACTTGCCTTGGGCCTTCTTTTCCTTGTCTGCCAAGGAAAAAATTTCTTCCTCCTCAACTTTGGATGTTACTCCATCTCTAGTGTTCCTTTGGATTTCTTCATGCACTAAATTGGACCAATTATCTCCCAATTTGGTAATTTGTCCTTTGCATTTACAAAGTATTGGTAACTATGCCTTGATTTTGGAAGGCCTAGGAGAGCTAGGCTCACTAGCTCAAAAGATGGCACTTTTTGTCCTACTCCTCCAAGTTCATCTCAAACTTAAGTGAATCTAGAGAGGTAGTGTGAAATGGTTTCATTTTTCTACATCTGAATGTTTTCTGAGCTTGTCCCTCAATGCCAATTTCCTGGTGTCACTTCTATTTTCAAATAGTTCAGTGAGGGTCTTTCGTATAGAAAATGGAGTTTCTTTTCCATATAAATTCGAGGCTATATGGTCTCTCACACCCTCTAGGATGATCCTCTTGGCTTTTGGATTATCCTTCTTCCACTGGGATAATTGTTGTGCTTCTAATGTTATGGGTTTTGGAATGTCAGTTGGGTGTATTCCACTACTCCATTATCATCGAGTACAACTTCCATCTTGTCCTTCCAAGCTATGAAACTCAAGGTTCTCTTTATGGCATACTCCAATCTCAATCTATTGAGAGACATTTTCCTGCGAAAAAAAAAAAAAAAAAAAAAAAAAAAAAAAAAAAAAAAAAAAAAAAAAAACAAAAAAAAAAAAAAAAAAAAAAAAAAAAAAAAAAAAAAACAACTACTTCAAATCAAAATTTCTGAAGGAGAAGATCTATTCACTGGTTTCTACTATGTTTTTAGGATCTGATACCATGTAGAAATGACAAGAAATTTGCTACTATTGATGAATTCAAACTAAAAACAAGAGATACAAATTTCTTCTATAAGCTACAGAATAGAAAATCACAAGATAGAAACACATGCAATGACATGCAACCATGAAAAACCAAGGAACACAATGATTGACATGGTAACCCAAATGGTCATCCTACTAATGTGGAAATTCGATTTTCTCTATTTGAATAAGGCACAAGTCAAATAGAGGCTTTTATTGCTACATTCTAACAAAAGGTGAGAACTCTTCCTCCTTTTGAGCTACCAAATTAACACCCATATACTGGAGCTAAATGAAAGTGAAAACTATGGTCCAATACCCTTTCAATTCAACCCAATTTGGCTTCAAAAACTGGAGTTCCAAGAGTTGGTGGCAACAACATGGAGTCCTATCAAGATCTAGGAGCCAAATATTAAGATATTAAAGGCTCATATCAAAATATGGATCAAAACCTTAGGAATAAAAAGATAGGAAACAATTCAAGAATATGAGAAAAGGATGGAGGTCTTATAGTCTAATATAGTAGAAGGCTTGGTTGCAAGTGAGATCTTGTAGCTAGAGAAATAAATATTCATAAAATATCATACTCTAATTAAATTATAATAAGAAACATGGAGGCTAAAGTTGTGAAGTGTATGGCTTCAAGCACGAACAAAAATACAAAGTTCTTCCACAAGTAGGTCAAAACCAGAGAATGGAAAAATAATATTCAAGGGACAAAAGCCAAAGGAACATAGTTAGAATATTTTCAACATATAAAGGAGGAGGTTTTTCATCACCTTGGTGCTTGTATAGACATATAGAGCCTTCTTCAGTAGAGTCTGAGGCATTCCTGTTATAACATGTTCCTGAGTTAATCTCGAATGAAACAAACCAATGGCTAATACAACCCCCAATAGAAGACAAAATTAAACAAGCAGTTTTTTCATTAAATATGAATAAAGCCTTGGGGTTGGATGGATTCTCATTCCATTTTTATCAGCGTTTGCATGATTAAATATGATTTGTGCAGGATAGTGGGATACTCAATAAAACAAAATTGCATAGGAGTGAATACATAGTTTTTGGCATTAATTCCAAAATAAACAAACCCATCCTCCTTTTCTTACTTCCGACCAATATCTCTTTGTAATGTCTCTTATAAGAATCAAAATATGGGACAAAACCTTAGGAATGCAAAGATAGGAAATGATTCAAGAATATGAGAAAAGGATGGACGCTTTATAGTCTAAAATAGAAGAAGGCTTAGTTGCAAGTGAGCTTTTTCAGCAAGAGAAATAAATGTTCATAAACTATCATGCTCTAATGAAAGAAGAAGAAGAAACATGGAGGCTAAATTTGAGAAGTGTATGGCATCAAGCAAGGGATAGAAATGCAAAGTACTTCCACAAGTATGCCAAACACAGAGAATGGAAAAATAATATTCAAGGGATAAAATTAAGAGGAACACAGGTAGATGATTTTCAACAAATCAAGGAGGAGGTTGTTCATCAGTTTGGTTCTCTGTATAGTTAGACAGAGCCTTCTTTAGTAGTATTCAAGGCTTGCCTATTATAATATGTGCTTTATTTAATCTTGGATAAAACAAATAAATCGATAATACAACCCACAACGAAAGACAAAATTAAATGAGTGGTTTTGTGTTTAAATCCATATAAAGGCCGAAATGAATTCTCACCCCATTTTTATGATTAATTTTTTGGACATGATTAAATATGATTTATGCAAGATTGCAGGATACTCAAGAAAGAATAATTGCATAGGAGTGAATACATCCTTCCTAACACTAATTCTAAAATAATTAAATCCATCCTTCTTTTCTCACTTTTGACCAATCTCTCTCTACAATGTCTCTTATATCATAATCTCAAAAAAATTAGCCAATTGAATAAAAAGAATTCTTACAGAGATCATATATGAAAAACAAGGTGGGTTTATGCCCCAGATGCAAATTCTAGATAGCATAGTTTTTTTTCCAAGAAGCAATCGACTCCAATCAGATCCGCAAAGATAAGGGGATGGTTATCAAGTTGGATACAATAAACTCATTTTACCGGTCATGAACACCTTTCTTTATCAAGTAATGGCTAAATTATGATTTTATGGGATATTTATAAATTGTATCAAATTCTGCATTTGATCTTCATGGATAGCCCCATTGATCAATAGAAGGGTTGTTGGTTTCTTAAAATCCTCAAGGGGGCTCATGCAAGGATGCCCCCTATCTCCCTTCTTATACATCATAATGGTTGATACTCATATTGAAAAATTAGTAGCTATGGTTGGTATTTTCATTAGCAATTAATGGAGAAAATTCAAATTTTCATGTTTGACCAAGTCGGCCTCAAGAAGGACAAGTCGGCCCCACATATGTGAAAATCCACCTCTCGTGACACATATAAATAAGGAATCATTGGAATTCATTTGTACCATCTCATTACACAACAAATTTGATCCAAAATTACATGAATATCTCACATGTGTGAAGGAAGATAGTAGCATCTTTGACCAGCGTTAACTTTATGCTTTTGACTACATTGACCAGTGTTGACTCATTCTTCTTCTATTGTTTGACCGAACTATTTTGGAGTCTAAATATTATGTGGCATATTTTCCTATGGTTGATCGAGTTTCAAACCTGTTGAATTTGTGGTAAACATTGACTTTTTGTGTCTACCTACAATTTGATCTTCTACATGATGAAATTTGGCATGTTGACTTGACTTTGAATGTGGAAAATATCAATATGGTTTCTCTCTCATTTAACTCTCTTTGACCTGGACATATTGGATAGTCAATGGTTGACCTTTGATTGGTTATTGTACAAATTGGAATTGGATATAATTTATCTCTCATAAGGAAATGTTGGTTGGGTTTTCCCTTTGTGGGTTTTGCCTTGGATGTGAACCTATTTTTTGGTGTCTCTTATCTCTTGCTTATTATTTATTGTGAACTATATTTTTCTCTATTGATGAAATGAATGGTTGAATTTTTTCATGTATAGTTATTTAATGATTGGAATATAAAATAATATTGGCTATATCATTAGAAGCAGCTATCAATTTTGAAAAAATTAACTAGCCTTGACTACACTAGTAAAATCAACATGGTATTAGAGCTTTGGCACTACTAAATATTGACACAATTTTCGAAGGTTATTTGTTGTTCTTGATATGAGGTTAAATAGCTATAACGACAAAAGAATATTTCATGAAACACCATTTTCGATGCAGTTTCATGTTCAACCCCTTCCCATCATTGCAATTCTTACGCTACCTATTGTCGAAGCGTCAACACCTGCTCGTCACAAACTCTTGTGAGAATTTCCCTTGGTTTCGACGTTTCTATCATTGCAAATGCAGCCACAAGACCAACTAATCGTGGTTTTGATGTTGTCGTTGTCAAAACTTGCGTCACAAGACCAAAGGTATCACAATTTTTTTTAAATATATTGCGACAAACTCGCCATGGTTGTGACATTGCCTCCATCAGAACTTGTGTCTCAAGACTGACATGATCACCAATTTTTTAAAATATATTGCAACAAACTCGTCATGTTTTTTACGTTACTATCGTCAAAAGGGTCACTACAATACTGACACGATTGCAATTTTTTTTAAATATATTGCAATGAACCCACTATAGTTGCAATGACATTTATATGGAAATGACGTTGGAAGACCGATGGTGTTGGAAACTTAATAAAAAATGGCACTTAGAATTTCCATAACCCCTATAATCACATCCTTACAATTTTTATAATTTCCATGATGGTACATATTTTCCTCCCCACATTTCCCATCAATGATTATAACCATGAATGGGCTAGCATTGGTTTGTCATCGTCATCTCAAATGACCCGATAGATGAAAAGTCACCGTGTTTTTCATCATCACTTAACACTATCTCATAGATGAACCCTCCTACAAATTTTATGCATGAATTTCTGGCAATCCATCCCCTCTACTAGCCTATGATTAATTGTGACAACAAGTGAATAAATGAAAATTTTAAAGTAGAGGATGATCACCAGTTCGTCCTCCTCCATCCGCCCCATAGCTAGTAATTTCCTAATTTTCCACTTCCAACATTCTATTATGGAAATCCACTTTAGCAGCTAATTCTATCGATAGTCACAACACAGCTAGAATTCAAAGAAATTGTCATATACACTACTAAACTTACTGAACTCTACATTTTCTGTTATTGGAAATTCCAATAAAAAAGAACGTAGAGTTCATTGAGTCCATTAGTATATGTGAAAAATTCTTTGATTTCCAGGTGTCTTGAGGCTATCGATAGAATTAGTTGTCAAAATGAATTTCCATAATAGAATGTCGAAAGAGAAAAATTAGCAAATTTCTAATTATGGAGTGGATGGAGGAGGACGAACCAATGGTGATCCCCTGCTTATCAATTTTCCTTTATTCACCTAGTGTAAAAAACAATCATAGGCTAGGTAGAGAGGATGGCTTGCTAGAAATTCATGCATATAATCTGTAGAAGGGGTCATCTGTGAGATAGTGTGAAGTGGTGATGATATACACGGAAAATTTTCATCTGTCAGGTCATTTTGAGATGGTGGTGATAGACATGTGCTAGCTCATTCAAGGTTATAACCATTGACAGATAACGTGGGGAGGACAATTCATACATCCCGTCATGGACATTACACACATATGTACTTAAATTGCGATCATAATCACAAATTTTTTGTAATTGGAAACTAATATATGTTATAAATTTGTTAGACTAATATAGATTAGAAAATGCAACCAATATATAATAGAATTTTTCTAGATTGTCCATGATTTAGAGCCTAACTATTTGGTGAACTCCAACAATATAGAACCTGAAGATTATAATTTAGAGCCATTGGGAATACCTTAGATTCAAGTCTTTACAACTAAAATGCATACAAAATAATTCATAGAAACGTATAGGACATGCACAACATGTGTTGAAAATGTATTGCATTATCTAACATGCCTTTGGATTGGGGCCGCTCATCCTTTTCCAAAATCAAGGATCCCAACTCCTTCTTGTTTAGTGGGTGATTTATTATATTTCTCTCCATAGACTTGTACTTAATGAAAACATAATATGATTATATAGGTTTGTTTACTTGCATATTTTTTTATGTTGATGTTAGCTAGTTATGTCATTTTGTCTCAACCTACGAACTCTGGATTGTATTTCTTGTTAAGTTAGTCTATAGGGTGGAGCAACCCATACTCTAGTTTTTTTCGTATACCTCTTATGAATATTTGGATAGTTTTAATGGACCTATGCTCAATCCTAAGATTCAACATTGGTCTAGTTTACATAATGGTAGGACATTGTTTCCGGGAAAACTAGTGTCTTTTCGATCTGAGAGTCCCACTAAGATTGGTAGCTATCTTAGAAACAAACAATAAAGAACTTTGAGATTTCCTTTATGTATGATAGATAAGAGAGAAGCAAAGGGGACCAACTTAGATCTTCCGCTTGACTCCTTGTTTGATTTCTCTCTCCCTTGATAGAGCTTACAACTCCTCTCCTACTTGTCCCGCTTTAGAGAATACCTGTAAAGAAAAAGTAACAAAACACCATGAAAGCATCTCTATCTATAATATCATAAACAATTCAGAACCAAAAATACATTGATCATACAATTGCATTCATAAATAACAAGATTCACAAATACACGATTGTATGGAGGAAAACTCAAAGAACTTTATTAATAATAGAAGAGAGGATTAAAACCCAGCTGTCTGATCCAGCATCATCCTCCCAGCATCGAAGCCCTCTTCACCTCATGAAAAGCAAGATCGCCCAACAATACAATGTTCCCTCTCGAAGACAAACTATTAGCACTTCCTTACAAATTACGAAATTCCAGCCTCTAGATCTCTCAGATGAGGGACGCATTTATAGATGTCTGCAAGGGTGTGAGTCATCTCTGGGTTTTTTATTAGTGTCATTCCACTTGTAGTTCTTGGTTCC
>APFE031292950.1:29808-52338 GCA_000404065.3 Pinus taeda
AGCAGTTGCAGACTGGTGATTCTTCATATGAAGGGTCATTGTCCCTAGCTTGGATGAGCATCTATGCAGCTTCTGTGTACATTTGATGTCTTTATATTCCTGAATATATTGCAGCCCGGATGAATGAAACTAGATTCGGGGTCTTCAAACTCACTCAATCTTCGCCCGATGTACAAGTCGATCCATGTGAAAAGATGTCCTGAAGTCGAACATGGAAAGACATCGCCTGATTACCAACCAATGATGTGAGCTGTTAACAGGAATGAGAGGAATCACTGATAATGTTAATGACCCTCAAGTTATTATAGTACAATTCACGTGGTGTGAATATATGATCCAATGTCGAACACCACGCAAAATCTTTCGGTCGAAGGTTATTGATGTAAACCTGTCGCCGAAAGTGAGAAACTTGCCATTGAGGCATGCAAGCTTCAAAGTACTGAAAAAGGTTGTTTCTAATTCAACTTCTTGGATAATGAGGTGATGTCAATAAGAAGTGACCCGTCGTAGGAGGGCCCTGATATATCCCACATCTACGGCACGAAATGAAGCAAATTATTTTCTGGAGGTGAAAATGATCTGATGATACAAGTTTCAACAATGGCGGTCATGAAAAATGGAGGGTGAAGGTATTGCAGTGGATGAGGCATTCGCTGGATGGTGAATTCTATGAATGACTTCTCTTGAACATACCAGTGACACTGAGATGGATTGGTAGCATTAACCCCAAAATATGGATGGTACGGAGGACTAATGGTGATATGACCAGCGAACGGAAAAACCCAACCCGACTCAATCATTGTGATGGAGTGAAAGTGTCATGTTCAAGAGCGACCTGCTATCAATAAAATTCTTCAAGTTTTCTTCCCTTTCCCCCCATCATTACTGACCAATACCTCTTTATTTTTTTCAAGCTTGAGGAGGATAACATATGCTTATTCTATAATTTTCCCTTCGGGCAAACCTATCGCTATGTTTTAGTGAGCCTAGCGATAGTGAAACTCGTTCTTGTCTAGATAGACAAGTTTGTTGCTATTGTTTTAAAGAGTTTAACGATAAATACAACTCGATCCTTTTCATGTTTAGAGAGTTTGAAAAAATATGAAAAGGAAACTCCAACAATTATATCATAATCCTCTGAGTCCAAAAAAGATTAAAATAATACAAAAGGGATGACTTTTCTGATCACTTTAGCGAGCCGAAAAAGACAAGCGCTCGATCTATTTTGTGGGATAATCCCTCAGGTCCAAAATTATTAAAATATAAGAGGGATGGCACTTCCCCTTTCTTTAATGAGTTGGAAAGGCCAATAGCTCGACAATATTTTCATATTTAACGAATCTAAAAAGAGTTTAAAAGAGACTCGTTTTTTGAGGAACGAGTGGTGTTTTTGGGTAGCAAATTGTTCCAGGTAAGTTTGGAACTTCTCAAAACATGGCGGTGTGAAGAGGGTGGATAACATAACCACTTGTCACAGTTGTTCCTCAAAAGGGTAAACAATCAAGTGGAAGTGTATGATCAACCAAAAGAATGGAGGTGATGGTAGAACACAACCAAGGCTCAAAAGGCTGATAGCATGGCAATCACAGAGGTCATTTACTAAAGGCAAGTTTATTTTTTAATGAGCTTGAAACTTGCGGAAACATTACTCATTGCAGTAGTCAAAGATGTCTCTCATTGGTAGGTTCCTTTTTTTTTTTTTAGTGAGCTTGAATTGTACGATAACATATGCTCATTGCCCTTTTACGTAGGCTAGAAACGACCAAACTACAAAGCTAAAAAAACTAAAAAGCTAAGGAACTACTGAGGTTAGGTAGGATGGTTTTGTCTTCCTTCTAGACAAAACCCTTCCTTTGGTCCGTCTGGTGTGCAAACGTTTCCGGACCAACTGCCTCACCTAAGAAGTTAAAACTAAAAAGCTAAAAAATCTAAAAAGCTAAGAAAATAAATTGGTCGTTTTTTCACTTGCGTAAAAAGGTTTGCATGCCCCTAGGCATCGAGAGAAGGAGAGTCTCCAGGAAACCATATGGAAGTCACTGTGGTTAAGCAGGATTGTTTCTTCCGTGGTTAGACAAAACACTTCCTTGGATTTTTCCACATAGTGGACAAAAGTTAATGGTGTTTCAGACAAATCACATGACCTACGAGGAAACAGTTGTTTCAGACCAATCACATAACCTACAAGGAAATGGATGTTTCATACTGATCACATAATCTACAAGGAAATAATTTTTCAGACCAATCACATAACCTACAAGGAAATGTCTGTTTCAGACCAATCACATAACCTAGAAGGAAATCTATCTTTTCAGCTGGGTTTGTCTGCCGAAGCAGACCAAGGTGCATGCCCCCAACCTTCATTACATTCACCGGATTACTCACTGCAATTAGGTGGATGGAATGAAGTTTGAAGAGACACTCTTGATGCAAAGAGACCATTTAGGGATGATGTTTGACTTGGAGCTATGTTTGAACTGGGAAATGAAAGTTGGTCAATAAGTTGTACCATTTTGCCTTCACTCGGGAAACATATTACTCGAAAGAGTGTGGAAACAATAGCTTCCATGCTATAAATATAGTCGCGTCCAAGGAGTAGATTGTAATCTAATGGTCCTTGGACTACCATCACGTTCAAGTGAATGGTTTTCCTTTTCAAAGTTATTGGCAACTTTGGAAGGATCCCTAATGATCGACTAGTTCCTTTGTCAAAGCCTGATAAATTTTGAGTAACAGGAATAAGCGATGGAAAACCAAACGCTTTCCAAGAAGTTGAGAAAAGGATACTCACTGAAGCCCCTTCATCTATGATAGTGCCAGACACGATCATTTTGTAAACTTGTACTATGACTTGGAATGGTACATTAGATGGAAGGCAGAGTCATGCTAGTTGATTTCAATCGAAGGAAACGACCAGACTGCTTGGAGGGGGTACCAGATAAATGGTTGAATGAACCCCTTGAACTGGGGGACTTTCCTCTTGTTGTAAAGGAACGGGTGGATTGCCCCCAAGTTCATTAGACTCTGTATTAACAAAAATAATTTGAGCAGTATTGTTCTCATTCTCTTGGGAAATTATATCATCTGATGGTGGACCTTCTGAAGGCAAGACCGGGTCGACTGCCATCTTGACCTGTTGACTTTGGTCTGGTATGAACTCAGAAGGTTCACTCTCAATGATAGGCGTTTCGACCAATGATTGAGTTACACCAATTGGATTTTCAACTAGTAAAGGACTTGGTGAGAGTTTCTTGTATCCTAGTGGAAGTCGCTATAGCGAAGCAGGATGGTTATCCAAGACTCTTTTGGCTTCATCCAAAAAATGACAACAGTGAAGGGCATGATCACCTTCATATAACCTTCATGGAAATCTGACCTTTCCTTTCTATCCATTGACTTCACTATTACTAGTTGATGGTGTGCTGTCAACATGATTACCAGAGGTCAATGACACCTGACGGTGCGAATGAGGAGACCATTCTCTCAAGATCCAAGGGATGCACAGACATTCTTGATGAAGGTGGTCTCCCTTGCAAATTATGCATGGAGATCTACATTTGGAAATTTCGGTGTGTGGATTTTCACCAGACGCTGCATGGTTGCCCCCTTGCTTAACTGACTTCTTCTTTTTCTCCTTCCCATTCTTCTTCTTCTCGGTCACCTGGTTACTAGCATCGTTACTTTCACCAAGCGAAGAGGAAGAAGGGGAGGGAGAAACAAATGAAGTAGAAGGTGAAGGGTCAAATTCAGTCAACTGGTTGCTGAGGAATCAAGGTATTTTGAGTGACAGAGGTTGAGAATAGCCATACTGGCAGACTAATTGTGATTCCTGGAAGGGACAATGTGGCCATATACGGAGCATCAATATTTCCCCAAGAAGAAAATGGACTAGGATTCCCCTCAAGAGGGATTCCTTGATTGGTGGACTCCATTACCTCAACCTAAGATCAATTAAGGAACATGGATGTTATTCCGAATTAAATAAATTTTAATGACGCTTTGACACAACTTTTCTTTTTCAATTTTTAAGAGTCGAGAAAAATCTAAAGATTACTCTAGTCGCCTTCAATTTTTAATGAGCCTGAAGTGACAAGTGCTCAAATGGACCTTTTCTTTTAAGGAGTCAAAGAGGAATGAAAGTGACTACTCTGGAAATCTAGATAGAGGGATTACCAAACCAATCACAAAACTGCAATATACACCTTGGTGATAAATTAAAGAGAAATTACCAAGGACTTATGTACAGCTGTCAATCTTCCCGAATGTTGTGTTCAGTGCATTACAATCGACAGGGCGGCAGACATGGCTTCCTATAGATAAAGGATATCAGCCTATTGTGGTCTCCCAATATATACTTGATAGTACGAGAAGCACAAGTCCATGCTATCACTTGTCGTATCAAAGAGGAGGAATCACCCAACCTTCGATGAAAATGATAGTTACTAGATTTTATAACGCCATAACAAATCTCTAGCCTAGAATTCTAGATGTATTATGTTAGGTTCCAAAGCGTTTTTAAGTTCATTGAGATTTATTTTAGAGTTGATCTTGTTTAGAAGTTTGTCTTTCAGGGTTCACCACGTGATGTAAATGTAAAATTCCTAAATATGCAATCTAAAATGATAAACAATCATTGTTTTCTTTTAGCAATGAAAATCCTAGCTACTAAGGAAAGAAGATTACAATTCTTTCAACAAAGAGCAAAAAGCACACACTAAATGCACTTTTCCTAAATATTTTTTGCACACAGACTAAATTCAAATGCAAATGCATGTATTTGTTTTTCATTTCCTTAATGTGAGAATGCAAAAATGGAAAACTAAGTATAGATCTGAACTATTTTCTTCAAAGCGACATTTCGACAATTTCTTTTCAAAATGAAAGGAAGACTAAACGACACTTTTCGATTTCGAATAGAAAACTGCTTTCGACACTTCAAATATTAACGAATCAAATCAAATACAATGACAAAAGTACAATCGACTATCTAGAGGAGTAAGACTTTACGCCATTCTTCTTTTTGACACAAAATGACAATTACGACACTTTTTGCATAAAAAACGATAGTTCGATTAAGCTAATTTTTTATGAAGGATTGTAAATGATGGAAAAATACATAAAAAAATTTACTAATCCTATGCAATGGAGGCTAAACAATGTAAAGGAAGGAGGCTTCAGCAATGAGATATTGATCATAAGCAACAAAACAACTGAATAGAGCTGAAAACAAGGAGGAAAAACCCAAATTTCAAAGAGAGAAATAGTATTACTCAGTCATCGCATCTGTGCTTCTCATAAACAGGGATGCATCTCACCTGATACACACGAGAGGTGTGATGTATACTGGTTTCTAGTTACAGACAATGCGATGGGCCAGGGAGCGAAATTGAGGTGGGTTTTTGCCCAAATTTGAGCTGTGTTTAGTGATTTAGGCTGAGCTACTATGAACATTAAAGAACAAAGTACATGGGTATGATATTAGGAGGTTATTGAGCTACCACAAGGGTGTTTAGAATTCTTGTAAGTCAGATGTTCATTTCATAAACCAACCCAAAGTTTCACTAAAGCAACATTCATCTACTTTGCAATTGCATAGCAAGAACAGTTCGAAGGCTATTTGGATAACTTCAAGCTCCATATGTAGTTTATAAAGTAAACAACAATAACAAACAAACAAACTTTTCATTCCCCAACGGAGTCACCATTTTGTTTCCGGGAAAACTAGTGTCTTTTCGATCTGCTAGTCCCACTAAGATTGGTAGCTATCTTAGAAACAAACAATCAAAGCACTTTTTGATTTCCTTTATGTATGATAGAAAAGGGAGAAGAAAAGGGGCCTAACCTGGATCTTCCGCTTGACTCCTTGCTTGATTTATCTCTCCCTTGATAGAGCTTGCAGCTCCTCTCCTACTTGTCCTGCTTTAGATAATACATGTAGAGACAAAGTAACAAAACACCATCAAAGCATCTCTATTTGTAATATCATAAATAATGCAGAATCAGAAATACATTGATCATACAATTTCATTCACAAATAACAAGATTCACAAATACACGATTGTATGGAGGAAAACCCACATAAATTTATTAATAATAGAAGAGAGGATTACAACCCATCTGTCTGATCCAGCATCATCCTCCCAGCATCAAAGCCCTCTTCACCTCATGAAAAACAAGATCACCCAACAATACAATGTTCTCTCTCAAAGACAAACAAACAACACTTCCTTACAAATTACAAAATTCCAACCTCTAGATCTCTCAGATGAGGGATCCATTTATAGATGTCTGCAATGGTGTGAGTTAACTCTGGGTTTTTTATTAGTGTCATTCCACTGATAGTTATTGGTTCCACTTGGAGATTTCATTGATCTCTTACTCATCCCTGGGCGAATTCAGAGAGGCAAGTGTCATAGGAGAAGTTTCTAGAAGATTCCATGAGCATCCACTTAGCAAACTGTCTCAACCATTTGTCCATTCTCACTCATCGCACCCTACATAAGGCCTCTTCAGTATGCATCACACCTGGCTAATGTAGGAGCCAGTATGCATCACACCTTGACAGTGGAGTAGTCAGTATGGTCCATTTTTGGCCAGTTCTAAGGGGTTTTTCAGGTGGAACTTCTGGGAAATGATGTAATCAGTTGACCATGATCCTTTAGGGTATGAAACAACACTTTTGGGGGTTAAAGAGCCCTTGGTTTATCGACATATGTGATTGGGGTTGAAGTGCCCAAATATTTCTATAACAGACATGAAATTCTGAGAAGCTTGTTATGCGATGTAAATTCAATGTTAATTAAATATAGTATACAAGCTTAAAAAAAAACATTTCATATTCTCTCATAATTAGTCTTGTATTTTTGTTCCCAAAGGGAATTACAATATACATGAATGGGAGATTTATTTGTAACTTACATGCATCTAATCGACGCTCAACATATTGATTGGGAGAGGGAGATATTAGTTGGAGTCAGTTGAGTGCTCAACATAAAGGCATGTTATCTATGGGATTGGCTCGGGTGTAGAGGGATCAAAATGGAGTGTTGTTAAGACTACTTAATCTGGATGGTGGAATTTCACTTCTTAGTAAATTTGACCTCCACTTCCTTATTCACCTGGACTACCTGGATCCCATCTTGATCCTGCCTAGTTTGCATTGTCAGTAGGGTGGGGAACACCTCAATTATTAGGTCTAGTATTCCATATCAATTTTTCCATTGGTAATGGAAGTTCCAATTCTAATTGGTAGTAGTATGATGAGGTTGGTTATGAGGAACTTTCCTTTTTTTAGCATGTCATTACTTCATTTCTTCCATTTTCTAAATATTATTCCGTTCAGGATTTGGAGTAAGGATTTGGGCTATGTTTTGTTGTTCTTGAATATTACCCACAAAAACATTAGCATTAATAAATGGGAGCATTACTTTAGTATTTCCTATGGGAGTTGTGTGAGTGGTGTCGTAAAGACATTATGGGTTACTACCTGGCTATCTAAGTATGTAGGCATTGAAGTAGGAGTAGGTAGCACCTAAATTAGGGGTGTGGGAGTGTATGGTGGAGAGGGATAGGGATACAAAGTAGTAGATAATTGACTTATCAAGGGAATGGATTATGTCCAGGCTTATTTTAATGCATGAAACTCATTATAGGCTCTTGGAGTTTCCTAACGGAGTTAATTGAGTTATACCATGAATTTATCAAATTTTTAACCATGTGTTTTGGTTTTTCCTGGAATATATTTATATATTTATAGTATTCTTTCCCTCCTTGTATTTTGGGTTAGTGAATAGGGGTTATCAATCCTAGGTGGGATAACATGTCCTTGGTGTATAACCTAACCCTACCTGTCTCTCTATTTGTATGGACCAAAGTGATGATCTACAAGCCTATTTTGATGGCCAAGGTGGACCCGCTTATGAATCTAAGATGATTGTACTAGGCTATAAATATATGACTGGTCCATCGCATTGATTTGTAACCAAAGCCATGGAATGATCTAAGCTCAAATAGGGTGTCTACTATTATTGGTAAACCACATATGATCAATCCTACTATTGAGATCTGAGCATAAGTGATTTCTATTTCTAATATGAAGAATGAATTGAATCTATGACATTATAAGTATAGTACAAAATCCTACATTGAAAGGAGTTGATCTATGTATCTTTGGAGAAGCTTGAAGAAAGTGTGATTCGATACCATATTTGAAGGAATAAAAATAAGGAAAGCATGTTCCCTATTCTTCTATTCCCTAATTCATTTCATCAATATTTTTCATAATCCAATCAAATATGTAAAATACATTCAACAAAATAATTATTCTTCCTAATTCAATCTAGAGTCCAAAACTCATTGACGAACTTTCACTTCAATGCACTCTTGTCATTTTCCTTCCCACTAGGAAAATTATTAAATATTGATATGTCTACATCTCATTAAAATCATAAAGAAAATGAAATCATGATCATTGAATCCACTAGGTTAATTCATCATATGTTATCCAAGCATCACATAAAATAATAATTAAACCATTAAATTATCATCAAATACTCATCATAAAATAAAATATTGGGTTTTATCATCATAATAATAAACACAAAACTAAGTCATTTATAAACCATCTCCCTCAAATAATAAGTCTAGTTTTTCATATTAATTTAGATAAAATGGCTCACTATATTAGTACTCTTAAGCTGCTTGGTTAATAACTCACATATGATGATCGAGGAGAAGACAAGCTCTTGGTATTGCACATGTAGATTCTTCAGTGTAGATTTTGATTAAGTTTACTACTCAATTTCCTAGTTCATCACGAACTTTGGCTTGTATAGTAGAATTCCAACATAGATTTCCTCATTCTTAAATGCCAAGAGATTATGGATCTAAATTGCATATCACATAACAAATATATCTCGAAATGAGGATTGTAAGGCCCAATTAACTCACTATAGATCTTTGGGAAACCATACTTTTTTAAACTAAGAATATTTCCTTGTCAATTTAGGCATTCTTAGAGAATATGTTATTTGAGTAAATGAATACAACAATTTAAATGAATTTTTGTGGATTGTGTTCTGAGGATGGGGTTTCCGCAGTAGGTTTTCTATAGGAGTAGCCAAGGTGGGCATAGGGTGAAATTTCCACCATTGATGCTAGAATTAGAACATGTGGAATACATCATGGGGAATTAGGAGGAAGTTTTCAACCTCACTAATAATCCTTTGAAGGATCAAGCGATTTGGTCTAGCATTAGTGTGGGTCATGTGGATGCATTATGAGATCCCAAGAAGCTACACCACTCAGGATAAAAAATTCTTAACGAGGACACCATGGAAAGTTTAGGAGAGTTGGTGTGAGTGCTAAGTGTATAAGGTACTAGAACTTTGGGACACATGGAGAATAAGGTGACAAGAATGACTGATGATTAAACCAAGGACCATAACTACTTAATTTCATAGCATCTGATTCAAATTATGATCCTAAGAGTGTTGCTCCAGTTTTTGCAAGTAGAACATCTAACTTGTGTGAATCTACAGGGAAATATTTACCACCAACCTTGCAGACCAAAATTCTAGATGATGCGCTCCACTTCATGTGGTATGTATGATTGGAACGATGTGCATGTTAAAAATGTCATTAAAATTAAAATCAGGGTTATGGGAGAATCTAAGTATGTGATGGAAAAATCAGTTATCAAAACTAGTTTACTTTTATCGATTTTCCTTAGGCATGCACCAGGTTGGTGTCCCCAGACGAAGGTATCTAGGTTCATGCCTTTGCAAAAAATAATAGAATCAAGTCACAAGTTAAAGTAGTGACTAGAGACTTTGGATAAGCAAAGTTTACTTCTACTAGTCAGTTTGTGTATGACTTAGATTTCTCTTGAGGCTTTTTCCGTGTCCTCTGGCCTAATTTAAGGTGTCTTTTGTCTCTAATTTCTTAGGCACTATGACCTCTATCTGAATGGATAATTTATTTATGTATAATTTCTTGATGAATTAACTAAACAAAATGAATACTAAGAGAAAAACATACAAATAATTGTCACAAGTAACTATCATGATAAGAAATTATCGCTTACACTAGAATTTCAATGGCAAGATCCGATGCTTGAAGATTTCAGGAGCTTGATTAACTTGTGAAAGAAAGAAATATTAACAAAATCTAAAACATAAGAATAAAAATAGCACAATCACACATTATACACAATATTTGGATATATTTTATTAAGTGAAAAAGGTAGGGCGACACACCTGACAAGGAATGGCTACTAAAGAGGAGAAATCCGTCCACTTGATTTCCAACCATATTACATTTGTGGACGACATATTTCTAGAATACGCATACTTGCAATGCACATAAAATGTGTTAAAGGTAGCTAAATAATAAGAAAAATAATAAAATAAATAAAGAAACATTTTTATGAATAAATAAAAATTAGACAAGAATGAAGCACATGAATACCTGAATGAGATCCTCTTGGTTTCAAGAATAATTTATCGGAGTAATCTAACCTTGGAGCAAACATTCCTTGATTTGATGGAGCAGTAGCGAAGTCAACATTAATTTAGTTTTTTGTCTATTGGAATGAGAGAGGTTTGCTCCAAGACTATCCAAATCCTAAATTGTTCTCTACTGAATAGGGCCAACCACATGAAGGTGGAAGCTCTTATGGCCCTGTGGAGCAGGAGTATCCTCTCTCCGGACAGAGATGATCCCTATATCCCAAGAGAGTGGGTCTAGCCACAAACAAGACAATCTAATGTAAATTTCCTTAGATTATAATTGAATAAGAGGGCCTACCTCTTATAACGCTAATCCACTTGATGGTGATCTTGCTTCCTTGCTCCTACTTCCTTTCGTTCAAATACTTGAAACAAAAATACAAGAAACAATAGCAAACGTGATAAATTAAAAGGTCAAGGAGTTATAAACTATCAAATGTAATATTTCACTCGATATAGGAAATAAACCATTAGTTGTGTTAAAATAAACTTCAAAGAGACATACAACCGAAGCCTTGACGTTGCAGGTTCCCTTCGACGTGTCCGAGTTCCAGCACCACTATAAGCATCTCATGATTCACCTTCAAAACGATGGAATTTCAAGGCCTCTTACCATTTTCTCCAAACCAAATAAAACTACAAGCTTATTCTCCCTTCACACACAAACTAGAAGGCTAAGGTTCTCATGATGGCTATCGAGATTCTCATATTATTTCAGCCCTTTAATTAGCTAGCTGAGGTTGTAAAATGAGGAATTTATATAGCTTTGTTAGAGGGGAAATGGGTCCTCTTATGGTGGGAGAGGCCTTATCCCTTTTGGTTTGTTCCATTTTAATAGGGGAAAGGAGCCCAAACAGTCTCTCTCGGCTCTAACTTGCTCAACCATTTACCAGACTTATATTCACGAAGCTTCTAGACCTGGAAGCTTCAACTCCATTTTTAAAAACTTTCCAAAAGAGGGTCAATGTAGGTCATGAATGGCTTACCAGCGTCGTTCAGCGCTAAGCATAGTGTTAGACTCTGCAAATCGGCGCAGGAAAGAAACTGAGTGCTAGCGTCAGTCTTGAAAACTGAGTTTGAAGGAATATTATTGGGAAATGATGTAAGAGGTAAATGTTCTGCAGATGAAGAGGGATGTAAGGACATATTCTTCCTGGAAGGAAAGCACATGAGGGTCACTGTAGAGTTCCTCCAAGACTGAGGAACATGGAGTATAGGGACAGTGACAAAATGTTGTGTAACAGATGCCCCCTAAAGCATGAAGGATGATCAAGAGTGAGGGGTGAAATGCTTTGCAAGTAGATGCGTGGAACTGGAGAGAAAACCTGTAAGCAAGCATAGATACATATACATCACTGAAATCTCTGTTACATGAATCATGGTATGGACTCAGCCATCTAGAAGAAGATCATGTAAATGGATCCAAGGTATGGGTGCAACCATTCAGTAAGAAGGATCATAGCAAACCCAAGGTATGGTCGTAGCCATCCAATAATGAGAAGGATATATAATAGACTCATGGTATGGTATGTATGTAAACATGATCATGTCACATTGCTTTGCAACTTGGACTTGTGTAATCTAAGCCTAGGGTCTTCCACTCCAACACGACCCGATCAAAGTACAAATTCTAGCATGCGAATAGATGTGTTGATGTTGAACATGATAAAAAATCACTTGATTACCAATCAACCATGTGAACTGTTAACAAGCGCGAGAGAAAACACCAATAATGGCAATGGCTCTCAAGGTACCACTAGCACAATTCACAGAGTGTGAATAAGGAATTGAAGTCGAACACCCGTGAAGTCACTTGATCGAAAGCCAATAATGAGAACTTGTCATCGAGTGTGAAGAAATTTCCATTAGGGCATGCAAGTTCTAATGTACTATAAGGGAGTCTCTTAGCCAACTTCCCGGGTAATAAGTTGAAGTAAATAGGAAGTGGCCTTGTCGAAGGAGGGCCATGATGTATCCCACATCATCGACACAAAACAAGGGATGCAATGATTATGGATGATACAGAGAATTAGGAATGAGTGTAAATTGTAGAAGGATTAACTCTTGATCATATCAGCGACACAACTCCAAAGTTTGGCAGCTTTTGGATCCATGGGATCGGAGGTCATGATGACGTGGCAGAGATCAGATGGAAAAGAAAAATTGGTGGCCCAAACCCAAGAAGGTCAATGATGAAGTGGAGATATGTCAACCCGACATGAAGCAGAAGAGTGTCATGTTCAAGAGTGACAAGATGCCGACACAACTAGTAGAAATTTCCCATTTTCCACCACCATTTATGGAAGGTACCCCAATTATTTTTATCACAGGCTTGAAGGGGATAACATATGCTTGTAATGTAAGTCTATCCTTTGGATATATCCGACCTAGTAAGATTAATGAGCCCTAGGAAGGAGAATCTTGTGTCTGTCATGGTGATGAATCTGATGTCATTAAAGTTTAACAAGTTCGAGAAAGGGAAAAATTGGTATCTTTTTCATGTTTAGAGAGTTTGAAAAAGAAACGGAAAAGAAAACTCCAAAAGGTCCCTTTTCGAAAGTTGTCTCTCGAGCTCGAAACGGTAAAAA
Organism: Pinus taeda; assembly: GCA_000404065.3. NCBI lineage: Eukaryota > Viridiplantae > Streptophyta > Pinopsida > Pinales > Pinaceae > Pinus > Pinus taeda. The sequence continues at coordinate 42,902 of APFE031292950.1, forward strand.
ACAATACTCGAAAGAACCTCTTGACCATGTCATCCAAGAAGTACCTTTTTCATAAATAACGAAAAAGTGGTAAATGTATACTAGGTAAACGACGTTTCGAAACCATTTACGAGGTCAAAATGACAAGAACTCGGTAATCTTTTCATGTTTTGAGGGTCGGAAAAGGGCTTAAAGCAGACTCCCCATTTTTATTTTCTTTAAGGAGTCAAAAAGGGAAAAATACTCGGAAATCCTTTCATTTCAGTTTTTTACAAGTTGGGAAAAGAGCTTAAATACGACTCTAGTTATCACCATCGGAAAACCATCACCTATCGATGCACAAGAGGCGAATGAATTATCGATTTCTAAGGAAAAATGGAAAAAAAACACTTTTTAAAACCCTAAAACATGGTGAAAAGTTTATAAAAAGGGAAAAAGTAAAACATTTTTTTAATATTTACCTCTTTTACCTCATTTGGATCAATTTTTACCCACTTGTGCCCTAAATCTTCAGGAGCGGGTTGCTACGGATCCATGAGGTTAATCGTCGAACCTTCTATTGTAGGTAAGATCCATGGCCCTACTCTTTGTATTGATGCCTGTTTTTCATGCATTTAACCGTATTTTGGGTTTTTAAGGGACTTTTGGAAAAACAAAATCACCCTTGATTAGCACGGGATCCACGCACGGGACCACGTCGATCGGGGGATTTTATCACGGGCTCTCACGTTGTTGGCGCATCTGTTTTAAAAATAGTTGTGTCGCCACAACGAACTAAAATTTTTCAATTTTTTCCCAATTTCATTGCCTTAAATCCGAAATTTATCCTTCAAGGAATGATGTTAAGTTGAATGCGGGGTTTTTGCAGGAAAATTAAAGCAAGAAAGATGGTGATCAAGTGGAAAGAACGTGAGCATGAAATAATAGATTCATTGGCATTGGAAGATCCAAATTGTTTGGATACATTGAGGAAATGTGGGCTCCTCAAGTTCTTTCTTACAATGGGCGTACAAGCTTAGCCTGAAATACTACAATACTTGATCAGTTTATGGGATGTTGGACGGCAGGTATTTGTGATCCATGACCAAGAGCCGGAGCTAGAGACTTCAAATATTTACTTCATTACTAGACTATCCCACAGAGGGGAACCGATCCAATTGTATGGAGGCAAGCCCATCGAGGCGAATGTAAACATGCTCATTGCCAAAAATTTCTCGGGAGCCCTGAATTCTACAAGCGTCAAGATCGATATCATGTTGATAAATGATCTTGTATTGAAGGTGCTTCTCTTAACCATCAACCAAGTGGTTGGGGCTCAAGCACTACATGAGTCCAAAAAATCTAAGTTCTAGTATGCGGTAGACTACAGGGCGCCCACTGTCTTCAACTAAGTGAAAGCCATGAAAGTGAACATGAAATGCTAATATAGGAGACGCTCTTCTTGAGGCGAGGTTTCAGGGAGTACTTCGACAACCAATTGGAATGAGGGAAATTCACATTCAATCGGTAGGATAGCTTCCAGACCATAGAGGAGCTGGAAAGGTGTGAATCTAGTTGCATCTTTAGTTGAGGTTCGGTATGCCCACAAAGCTGAAAAAGCATGAGATGCCAATTGGATTTGTGCATCCCAATGGTGCACTGAAGCATAGTAACTAAAAATTTGTTCACTGCTTCAATTTAGCCATTGGCATGAGGGTAATATGGAGTTGATTTGTCATGACACAAGCCCAATTTCAAAGTCATCTCAGCCATCATATAATCACGAAAATGGGAACCATGGTCAATGACAATGTCTTGAGGCACTCCAAACTTGGAAATCACATGATTGAATAGAAATTTCACTGTTGTTTTACCATTAGCTGAATATGTAGGCATCGCTTTGGCCCATTTGGTGAAGTAATCCACGGCAACAATAATATAACCATGCCCCCCGGTTGAACGAGGATTACATGTCATAAAATCAATGCCCCATTTGGTGAAGGGACCAATGGTAATAATAGGGTGAAGGAGAGCGGGTGGGGCGTGCATTTTTCTCTGATAAATTTGACACTGTTGGCATTTGTAGACAGCAAGAATGCAATCCTTAAAGATGAAGGGCCATAAATAACCAGTGTGAAGGATCTTTTGAGCAGTGTCATAGCCAGATCGATGACAACCACATGTGCCAGAATGGCAGTCATTTAAGACTCTTTCAGCCTCATCTAGAGTTAAACATCGGTGAAGAACCAAATCAACACGAACGCGGTATAATGTATCCCCAATGATGTGATAAGGTTGGGATTAATGCCGAATGATCATCCTTGGATAACGAAGACCAAAACGTAGAATTTTGGAGATACATAATGATATCACTGTACCAAGGATCGAGAGTGCTAATCAGAAAGAGAGTCTCATCGAGTAACTGCTCATCAGCATCAGCAGGGAGAGAAGCTGAAGGAAAAGAGAAAATCAACTCAGAAAATACAAGTGATTTCTTTGATTTGGCAGTAGTGAACACCAAATTGAATTCCTGGAGGATAAAAATCCACTTGAAATATTTGCCCCTAGGCAACTAACGATTCAGAATATAAGTCATGTGGTTGCAATCAGAAATCACGATTGTAGTGCGGAGGAGAATATAATTCCGAAAGCGTTGAATAACCTGAACAACAGCCAAATCCAACGTCTCGGCGTGAGCATCACGGGTCTCAGCATCGAGGAGATTGCGACTAAGGTAATAAATGACATGTTCATGACCTTCGTCATCGTCTTGTACAAGAACCATAGCAATAATGCTAGAAGCTGTAACTAGATAGAGGAAATAATCACAATGATAGTTTGGAGGGTGCAATAAAGGAGGATTAATGAGGGTAGATTTCAAGTCATCAAAAGACCTTTGGGTAGTCTCATCCCAACGAAATGGATTTCCTTGATTAAGAAATCAAGTGAACCCTGAAGTTAGCTCAACATAGTTAGGCACAAAGCGATGAAGGAAATTCGCTTTCCCTTGCAAACTCTGTAATATGTTAATAAATTAATATCATAATTTAAATATTATTGTTCAAATATAGCTGTTACTTGAAATTATGTCTTTACATTGCTCTATATTTAAGCCTTTGCCATGGTCTGCCTCTTCATCTGGTCCTGATGATGAACCACACTTGTTGGTTCGAAACACGTCCTCCAAAAATTTCTCTTATGTGATTTCTACCTAAATACTTTACTTAATTCTCAAGACAGGTAGAAATGGATCCCTAGCCAGGTAAGAACGAGGAACGATGATGAGTTTCATCCTAAGGTGCTTCCTCAAGAGACATAATTTCCATTATACTTTCGTCAGTAAGAAACGTCTCAATTAAGGGATCAGAATAATTCGAAGAACCGAGCCAAGGGGATTGAGAATACGCATCAAGAGATGTACCCAAAGCAGTGTGATCAGTAGATATCGAGGCCAAAGACGAAACAATCTCCAGATAATTAAGTTTGGCAGGGCTTAACGGCATGACATCGCCCCATGCATCAACTTGATTAGGAGGAGGAATGACCCAAGGATGATACTTAACTGAGATCATGTTTACAGAGGCAACATGCAGAGGTGGGAGAGGAAAAATACCCATCAAGGTGGGATATTTGAAAAGTCCAGCCCCCACACTCTCATATGGAGCACTGGTGTGCTTCACGTAAGGAAAATTGCCTTGTGAGGAAGAAGAGGCAAAGAAAGATAATTGGTCGACTGTGATGATTTTCCCTAGATGAGGAAAATGGAGCACACAGAACAGAGAAGAGGCTACAACATGCATGGCATGGGCCCAACTCTGCCGAAGTAGAAGATTATAATTAAGATTTGCATCAACAATTTCTACTTCGAAATTAACTTTCTTACCTTCCAAAGTAATGGAAATATTAGGAAGGACATTGAATGGTCAAGAATTGCGTCCATCAAAGGCTTCCAACGTATTAGGTGATTGATTCAGGGTAGGAGAATTGATTTCCTTCCAATAAGACACAGATATGATGTAAGTAGAAGCACCTTCATCAATGACGGTCCTGTGAATTGTCTTTTCATTAATGATCACTTAAATGAGAAAATAAAGTTTATGAGGTGAGCATGGAACATGGTGCAAATAAGGTTTGAATAAGATGGATTAACACCTCCAATGGCCAACAATAATTCTTTCCACTGAGAGGGACAGATTTGAAGGACCTCAAGAGCAAACATAATTGATGGTGCCTGAGCCAAATCCTCAAAAATATTATAGCACTGAGTAGCTTGAGCATTTGGATTATACAAGGAATTTCGTAGCACAACCCGAGAGGGTGGTCAGACAATAGAATCAGGATTAGGTCACTCTATATGGAGAGGACCAGAGGTCGACGAGATAGAGGAGGAAGGGGTACCTTCTTTCTCTTTCCCTACAGTTGGAGTTTGATAATCTTTAGATTTGGTAGCCACATTTATAGGAGTGTTCATAATAAACACTTGGGAACCTGAGGGAACAGAAGACTGAGGTTGGTCTACCATTTGGGTCTACAGGGATGGAAAGGGTTCTTTTAAGATAGTCGGGGTCCCTTTAAGCAAGCGGCTAACTTCAGATCATCGGGGACAATCTTTAGTGTAATTATCCTCCTCACAGATGAGGCATGGATACTCTGGCTTTCTTTGAGAAGCATCGCTAGCAGATGAGTTGGGAGGGCCTTATTTCAGGGCATCTACTTTGGCCTTGCCTTTGCCCTTCTTTTTACCCTTAGAGGATTTGTCCGTTGTGGTATACTGGACAACATCAACCTCAGAGGTTTTACCAGGACCAAGTGAATATCGAGAGGGATCATGGGAACCAGTATTCGAGACCAACTTCTGCTTGGAAGAAGATTTTGTGAGGGTCTGAGACATGAAACCAATCACTCCATCAACAAGTGGCGTATCCAGAGACTTCTATGTTGTCAGATCAGATGATGGTCTTGGAGCATTGGGTAACATATCATACAATGTGCCATATTATGAGTAGATGAGGTCTAAATACTGGGCACAAATGATGGCTTGATCCTTAGTAACACATCCATCCATAGCTATGTCCTTAGCAATTTTGTTGACGAATGATTTTTTGAACCATTCTGTCAACAACTGATCAGTAATTTTAAACTTGATCAGATGATGTCGACGTCTCCATTCATGGATGTGATCAGAGATATGGGTCACAGTGTCTTTCTTAAGTGACGTAATCATATAGATGCCAGTTTCATAGTGAACCGACAGCTGGAAATGAGTGAGGAAATCCATAGTGAGAAAGTTGAAGTTGTTGTAGGTACCTCGAGGTAATTTGATGTACCATTTCGTTGCAACCCCTATGGAGTAGGATTATCCTCTCCGCAGATAGAGACGATCCCTCTAGCCCAAGAGAGTGGGTCTAGCCACAAATAAGACAATCTAATTTAAATTTCCTTAGATTAGAATCGAATAAGAGGGCCTATCTCTTATAACGCTAATCCACTTGATGGTGATCTTACTTCCTTGCTCCAACTTTCTTTTGTTCCTTTCGTTCAAATACCTTAAACAAACATGCAAGAAACAACAACAAACGTGATAGCATAAAATCGAATTAAATCTACTTAAAAGGTCAAGGAGATCTAAGCTATCAAATGTAATATTGCACTCGATATATGAAATAAACCATTAGTTGTATTAAAATAAAATTCAAAGAGAAATACAACCGAAGCCTTGACGTTGCAGGTTCCCTTCAACATGTCTGGTTCTAGCACCACTATAAGCATCTCATGATTCACCCTCAAAACAATGGAATTTCAAGGCCTCTTCCCCTTTTCTCTAGACCAAATAAAAATACAATTTTATTCTCCCTTCACACACAAACTAGAAGGCTAAGGTTCTCAAGATGGCTATCAATATTTTCAGATTATTTCAGCCCTTTCACTAGCTAGCTGAGGTTGTAAAATGAGGAGTTTATATAGCTTTAATAGAGGGGAAATGGATCCTCTTATGGTGGGAGAGGCCTTATCGCTTTTGTTTTGTTCCATTTTAATAGGGGAAAGGAGCCCAAACAACCTCTCTTAGCTCTATCTTGCTCAACCATTTACCAAACTTCCATTCACGAAGCTTCTAGACCTCAAAGCTTCAACTCCATTTTTAAAAACTTGCCAAAAGAGGGTTGGCACAGGCCATGAATGGCTTACTAGCGCCGTTCGGTGCTAGGCCCAGTGTTAGAATCTGCAAATCGGTGCAAGGAATAAATTGAGTGCTAACGTCGGTCTTGAAACTGAGTTTGAAGGAATATTCTTGGGAAATGATGTAAGAGGGAAATGTTATGCAAATGAAGAGGGATGTAAGGACATTTTCTTCATAGCAAGAAAGCACATGAGGTACAATGTAGAAGTCCTCCAGGATCGAGGAACATTGAGTACAAGGACAGTGACAAAATGTTGTGTAACAGGCCCGTGTCCCCCCTCACCTCACTCTCCATTCCTTGGTACCCAATCTATCTACTATAAAAAATTTGATAGAAACACATTAAGATTCATACATACACACTATCAAAACAAAAATTTGATAAAGAAACATATGTGGCTTTGCACATAAAGAAACATATAGCAATCTATAATTAACCTATAACATTCATTCATTCATTAATTACTCATAGACACAAAATACTTCATCTTTATAACATCCCTCGTCAAAAATCCATGTAAAATTAATGAAGTAAAAATAATACCTTGGTCATGGGACATGTATTCCAAGATGAATGGTGGGAAAAACATCCTAGTGGGGTGTCATTTGAGTTTATTATGGCTAATGAAATTGGAAAAGGAAATGATAACGCTTTGAAAAGGCAAAGTGGCATTTTTTGGCATTCTATTTATGAAAATAATGGAAATTAGGAGAAAAGGAATGTAAAAGGTCACATATCACATATGAGGAGGAAAATGAGGGAAAATAATGGAAAATGAAGAAAACAGAGGCCTCATTAATAAAAAGGCTTTTGAGGATCAGTTGGTAACCTTTTTCAATTCAGTTTTGGAGCTCTCCTCCTATTCTCTCTCTCTCTCATACTCTTGGAAACTTAAAGTTTCTTGGAGCACTCTTGGAGGAGTGTGTCATACTTTGATTTTTGGAGCAAGAAGGCAAAGAAAGAGTAGGAGAGCACAAGAGGACATCAGGATTAGCAGCCACAACGGATTTTTCTTGTAGGTACTGAGTTGCATGTATGTTTTCCTCATTAGTTTTGGCATTCATGGCATATGCATGGGGTTTCTTGGTTATGATCTGTCATTGCCATTGAGGATTTCCTGGATTAATAGTGGATTTTCCTAGCCTTTCCATTTCTTGGATAGCCATGGTGTTGTGGGTTTTAGTTTTGTTTTATGGTTGGTTTTATTTTTCATTTAGTTTTGGGTTGAGTTATTAGTTCCTGGAGCCTTGGTTGGAAAAACACTTTTGAGCCCTGTAACAGCTTGGGTTGAGTTACTAGTCCTGAAGCCTTGGTTGGAATAAACACTCTAGAGCCTGGCAGCATTTGTGGGTTGAGTTACTAGTCCTAGACCCTTCGTTGGAACAAATTCTCAGGAGCCCTTGACAACTTTAGTAGATACAAATCTGGTGATGGTTATTGATTTCCGACCGTGAGGTGGAATCATTGGTTGAGGGTTGAGGTGGTTTGGCCTCTAGAAGCCCTAGATGGTTTGATTGATGTGTTTTATGAGATCCCATATTCATGCTTGGAATTTGGCACATGGGTGACTGGATGAAAGAAAGATTTGGTTCAGCCTAGTCTACGATTGGGTGGTTCATGGAAGTCTCATACCTGGTCAGCTTTTGCATTCATCAATAAGAGTTCTCTTTCTCCTTCGTATTTTATGGGTGAATATAGTTGTTTATATGTGGTTTATGTGGTTTATGTGGTTTATGTGGTTTTAGGATTCTTGAGAGGATTGGGCTAGTATACTATCGACTTGCACTACTTCTTGACAGTGAAATTCCATGATGTTTTCCATGTTTCATTGCTTAAGAAGTATGTTAAATAAGTTGATCATGTGATTGACTAGTCTGTATTGGAGGTGGATCCAGAAGGAGAATTCTAGCAAGAACCTTGGTGAATTTTGTAAAGAAATATGCTCATGCTCTGGAACCAAGCAATCGAGTAGGTTAAAGTGTAGTGGACCTGATGAAGCTACATGGGATATGGTGAATCAGATGCACACTATGTATCCTTCTCTATTCATTGGTTGAGTGAATGTTTTGGTATATGTTTCAGTATACAGCTACACACTATGAAAAAATATGATATTGTATCATCATATTTTGTAAGGATATATAGAATAAGAGATGAAATCCAAGCTATTGAATAAGTTTTACTAGAAATTATTTCTCTACTAGGTCTACCAAATTATTGGAGGTCTTTTGCATCAGAAATTACCAGTTGGAAGGATACACCAACCTTTGAACAAATGTGGATTGCATGCAGTCAAGAAGAAGACCACATCTCATTAGAAAATAACAACAAGGAGGATGAAGAAGACAACACTTCAAATGCCTACTCTTCTCACCACAAGAAGAAGGGTACATATAAGAAGTTCAAAGGACCAAAAAATAAGGTTGATTTATCAAAGATTGAATGCTACAATTGTCATAATATGAGACACTATAAAAGTCAATGTCCTGAGAATCCAAGAAATAAGAAGAGAGAAAGGGAACATGCAAATGTTGCTGATGAATATCCACCAAAGCAGAACAATTCTAAAGAATGTAAAGTTAAAGAATTAAAGAATTATTTTCTAAAGTCTCATAGGGATACCATCCCTTTCATATCCTTCTACTTTAATTTTTGCAATATGTTTTGATTTCTTGAGTTTGTAAATCTAATATATCTTTTAAGACAATTTTGAATTATTTTAAAGGTTGTAGTATCCCTCAAAAGGATTGGATTAATAAGGATCCTCCACCATTTTACCAGAAGATAAGTATATCGTTCCTTGTTTTCTCTTTTATGTTTGGTTTCCTCCTCACATTCAAGATTTGTTTGTCTTGTATATTAATAACTATTTCTTTATATTTTTCATTGGTTAGGAAAACTTGTAGAATACACAAATATTGTGGAGGAGAATTAAAAGGAAATACTTGAATCATGAAATAAATTTTGTTACAAATAAGCCCTTCAACAATTTATGTCCTACAAGGTTTGTTAAAGAATAACTCAAGGTATGTCACAAAAAACAAGATTTGTTGCAAGGTTTTCCTTATACAAAAGGTATGATCATTCTTCTTTTGAAATTTGCTTTATATTACTAACATATTTATGTCTACGGTTTTGAATCATATATATTCTTGTTAGGGTTATTAATCATTAGTTTGAATCTACCTTTGTTATATTATCTCTTGTCATTTGATCATTGTTATTAAACCCTAACCCTTAGGGTCCACTGTAAAACCCTAGCCTCTTGATGCTAAGGGTATGTAAATGTTAATAATGAAA